>VIAB01019533.1:8415-30862 GCA_009801035.1 Oophaga pumilio | reverse complement strand
CATTAAATCTCCTTTGTGACAAAAATATTAAAGTGTCAGGATACATGTAATGATAATGAATTAGTGGCTTATGAGTTATTCAGAATCTTAGATGTTAACATGTTGGTGAAGATACTATAAATACTTTATTTTATCTAGAAAATCCTGTTGGCATTTGTCAAAAAGATAAATGTAATTTTTTTCAGAAATATTGGTGGTTTGGTTCTGCATAAATGAAAAAAATGTGATTGAATTACCTCAGCATTTTAACTACAGTAAATCCCCAAACAGCAATGTAATAATAATAATAATAGCAATGCATTATGAAGAATCATACCAAGCCAACCTCAAGGTCTTTCTCTGATTGATGCAACTTTCTGTGACGTGTGAAATGGTGGTGGTCATTTTTGGCATTTTGTGAGAACCAATATTTTTGCTGCATTCATCGAATTTCTAAAAATGTTACACAAATTTGATTTGATTAGAAAAGTTCTCTGTTGATCTTGAAAATATAAAGATTTGTCACAACCAGTGGTAGTAAATTGGTAGGGTATTTTATTTGATGATTTTTTAGACCTGCATGCCTTCCTGTGACGTTCTTCCGTTACATTACTTGGTGCCACCAATAAGCTGTGCAGGAATGTCACCGTCTGATTTAACCTCAGCCTTATATGTGCCTATTCACTTCACCTTCAGCATTCCTCTGATCTACGTAACCCCTTGGCTGTTCTTTAAAGGGAATGTGACAGCTGATATATGCTACCCAAACCACGGACAGCAAGTATCAGACACTGGCTGCATGAGCTAAGCCATTAATGTTTAGTTCTGAAATGCTGCAGTGTTCAAGAGTAAAACATGAACTGAGTCAAATGAGAGACTAGTCGGGCAGGTGGGTCCCCAGTAGTTTTTCCCTGTCCGTTGCCCCTGAGTGATAGATCTCTCCCTAATACGGTACATGCACTCAGGTAAAGACTTGTCACTCTAGGGCAGTTGGTGGAAAGAAGCCCCCAGGGGCCCGCCTGTCAGTCCGGTCCCCAGCCATTGCCATGCTGCTTTATTTTATTTTGTATTTTGTGAATACATTTCTGATTTTGTATTCTTTATTGGATCTATTTGTGCTTGACTATTTTTCTCAAACCTATTCCTATTTACTATGCATATGTTGCTAACCTAGATTGTAAACTTGAACCTACATAGGAACCATATGGATAGGAATTTGGTTCATTTTTGATGTACCCTTTATCGTACATGGGACATTATTTAAATATATATTGTATATATTTTGCATATATCTGTATAAACCGTATGTGTCGTTTATGCTCTCACACTCATAGTATGCCTGTTTGTTATCTCTATTACAGCGACATTATTGAAAAATACCTATGATGGTAGAAACTGTCACAAGGAAGTATACTTGTACAATGCTGGCACATCTATGTATTGCATTTCAGAATAAGATACCGTCTTGTCACATTGCGGGAGTGTGAAGTGATTTGCCTTGACTTTTGAGCATTCTTCTCTGAAAACTTTTAGTAGGATTTTAAATGTGAATAAACAAGTCTAAATTTCCACAGTTTATATAACTTTTATAAACATTGTGCAACTGGAATGTTCTTTAAGATAATTCCTGACAATCCATAATGTCTTTCGCAGACCTTTTTTTTACATATCAAACAATTTTAATAACTCAGCATAAACCATCTATGTAAGTAATGAAGGAACATTTTTGTAATGTAATTAGTAGTTAATTGACTTGAATTATAATCTACCCATTAATAGACCTACTGAATCTAGGTGGATAGTTCTTGATTAATAGTCTCAGTGTTTAAAATAATGCTGAATCGGAAATATTTTAAAGTTGATTAGAATATGTAGCAATTTAGTAAGTCAGCATAAATTATTACTATTAATGATTAGGGGAATGCTATACATAATAGCTGTTTAGCAATACTTTACACCCTGTAATGAAAAGCTCAATATGTTTTCTCTCTCTAATTTTGCAGAACTGGTACACTGAATAGTTCATTGTATTTAATTAGGAGGATAAGAGGGAGATGTCTAATAGTGATATTTTACTATTGTAAAATATGAACCACTATTTCAAGATCTTGGCCAAAAATGATTGTGTATGGTGACATTTTAGCAGCATAGTATAGTAAATAAATTAGTATAGCAAAAAATTAAAAGGAACATTTAAACAACACAATGTAACTCCAAGTGAATCACACTTCTGTGAAATCATCATGTACAATTATGAAGCAACATCGATTGTGAATCAATTTCTCCTGCTGTTGTGCAAATGAAACAGAAATGTATTCCTATAACTGCCCTGGGCCCTAGCTCTACCCGTGGAGAGCTTTATCATCTCTGCTGCATCACCAACCGCCCCAGTGAATCTGATTTGCAGCGTCGGCCATCTTATTGCCGAACACCACGGGTGGTGTCATGAACTAATCCCCTTTAAACTATCCCCTTTTTACTTTTTCTTTACATTTTATTGGATGCCCAGGGCCACGCACTGGGTCGCGGCCCCGTGACAGCACCTGAAGAACTGTCAGACCCGGTACCGAGTACCCAACGGCCCTGTGGGGCGCTCCATATATATGTATATTCATATTTTAATCATTAGAATAAATTACCTTTAATTTATCTTTGATCAAAGAAGCTGGATCCTTTCTCTCTATATTCTTTTACTGGATAACATTTTTCTACACTGGACTGGCATCCTTTTCAAGTTAAAAAAACACACTGACATATGGAGGTATTTAAAGCCCCAAAAAGGTGCCAATCATTGTATGAATTGCACATTTTGGGGTTCAGAATACAAACTCAAAAAAGAGGGAGGAGAATAGGGGAAGAAAAAGAAATTTAATATTATAAAAGAAGTAGGGAGAGAGATAAGTGTAAAAAAAGTCCAAACTTTTATCTCCTGGATGGGAGGCGCATAACCTAGTTTCAATTGTGAATACTTCAATTTGTTAGACCCTAATACTGTTTGAGATGGGGTTAAAACTCCCTGATAACTCCACCAAATTGAGGAAACGCATAGGAAGACAGGTATGAAGGGATGACTGTGGACTGCCCTCATTAGGGCGAGAGTCTTTGGGTAACTAGGGCTTTAATAGTTCAATTGGGTGATGAAAGGACAAGAGCTTGTCCATGGCAGTGCCAGATGAGAGTTATATGAAGAGACGGACACACCCTATGATCATACTGGACTGTACACATTGGTGAGATTGCTTCATATCATCTATAATGTATTATATTTGCTCAGACAGGTTTCCTGTTTATATGAAGTGTATGATGTTCGATTGGCATTTTTAACCAATACTGGACCCACATATAGAACTGACCACTCTCAGCGATACCTGTTATCTGTGTTTTCTGCTTTAGAGGGTCTCCTGACAGATAAGGACTGGTACTTTCTTTTCCAATCTGATTGTATTTTTTAATAATTCTCTACACTTCAGGTTTTATAGCTGATCTCAATTTTATCTGCATAATATTAATGTTATGTTTTTAATCTTAATGTATTTGCTGTATATGATAATGTTTAGTTTGCCCTAAAGCATATATTTTTAATGAGGCCAGTCACAGTACCTAATTTGACTCTTATTACCAGTGCATCAAATTGTATAATGTTTCTAAGAATCAAATCCCTTTATTTAGCATTATCCCTCACAGTCTCTCTGTACACATTATAAATGTGTCTGAATATACACTGCCTTGCTGACTGGCTTTTTGTGTTTTTCCAAAATACTGTGTTTGTCCAAAAATAAAACAAGTTACTACATTATTTTTGGTTCTGAAAAATGGATTAGGGCTTATTTTGAGGAGAGGTCTTATTTTTTTCCATGAACAACAATCTACATTTATTCTTCAACAAAAAATCAACATTTATTCAAACATAATCATATCTTCACACATACTGAACATACACATGTATATACACAACCTGCACATACGGTACAAACTAGCCTATCTCCTCTTCAATTCCTCTAGACACCTGAAGTTAAAGAACCTTTGGTGACATCATGGTCACGTGACCACGATGTCACCAAAGCTCCTTAAGCAGTCTTCACCTCAGAATATACAGACTATTAGCCATGACCAGTACAAAATAGGCAATGTAAGTGTTATATAAGGTACTAACAATAAAGATGAGTCGATTGATCAGATGCAGATCGACTTCTAGTCGAATTTTCTGTAACAATTTCAGCAAAGTGGATAGGATTTACAGAAATCTGATGCCCACTTTTTATTATGCTGCACAGACTGACCTGCAGTGTATTTTTGAAATGCACAACATGTCAGTTTGTATTTCAGTAAATATGCATTTTATTTGTGGATTTTCCTCATAAAATTTGAATGAGATGAGGAAAATCTACAAGTGAAAAAGCATGTGCATTTTTAGTGCATTTTCAAGCACAATTAAAAAACACATGCAATCTGCATAATCAGTTTATCAGTAAAGTTTTATCAAAGCTAGGTAATCGAAATAATCCAAAACTAAGCAGTTTAATTTAACACGTGGGTTAGCAAAAAAGCAACAAAAACTGAAGAAAAAATGACATGAGAAATAGGCACATTAAAAAGGCAAACTAAGAAAAGTACATGAAAAAAACGCATGTACTCTAATTTAGCTAATTGACGCAGTAATACTTGAGAAAATTTACATCAAAAATTCACCAAAAACTCATTGTGGGAACTTAGTCTTAAACTAGAGATGAGAGGATCAAGTCACAGGATTTTGGTCCAGCGCCCAGGTTAGTGACATCGAGCAGATAAGAGGCTAACCTGCAGGTTAATAACATTCTGAACCTGCCTGGTGGAGGAGATGAAATTTAGTCCTCCCCGTAATGTTCAGGTTTTCAGTCACGGGGCGGTGGCGGCACAGCTTCAGTCACTGTTTAGTGTATAGAGACCATCGGATGTAACCACACCCTTGGCACTGCATGATAGCCGTCCCTAATAATGAGCCACTGCATAGGTTTTTCTTCATGTAAATGGTGAAAAAATGCCGACATTTGTAAAAAAAAAAGTTTTTTTATTGTGTCACCATTTTCCACAACCTGTAAGGAATAATATTGTGCACACTAACAATTGCCCAAGAATTCTTCACACATAGATATTCTCCTATGAAAAACACCTAACATTTACAGTCATGGCCAAAAGTTTTGAGAATGACACAAATATTATATTTTCACATGATCTATTGCCCTCTGGTTTTTATGTGTTTGACAGATGTTTTTATCACAGACGACAGAAATATAATTGCAAACATATGAGTAACAAAAGCTTATATTGACAGTTAGAATGAGTTAATGCAGCAAGTCAATATTTGCAGTGTTGACCCTTCTTCTTCAGGACCTCTGCAATTCTCCCTGGCATGCTCTCAATCAACTTCTGGACCAAATCCTGACTGATAGCAGTGCATTCTTGCACAATCAATGCTTTCATTTTGTCAGAATTTTTAGGATTTTGTTTGTCCACCCGTCTCTTGATGATTGACAACAAGTTCTCAATGGGATTAAGATCTAGGGAGATTCCAGGCCATGGACCCAAAATCTCTATGTTTTGTTCCCTGAGCCATTTAGTTATCACCTTTGCTTTATGGCAAGGTGCTCCATCATGCTGGAAAAGGCATTGTTGATCGACAAACTGCTCTTTGGGAGAAGTTGCTCTTGGAGGACATTCTGGTACCATTCTTTATTCATGGCTGTGTTTTTAGGCAAGACTGTGAGAGAGACGATTCCCTTGTCTGAGAAGCAACCCCACACATGAATGGTTTCAGGATGCTTAACAGTTGGCATGAGACAAGACTGGTGGTAGCGCTCACCTTGTCTTCTCCGAATGAGGCGTTTTCCTGATGTCCCAAACAATCGAAAAGGGGATTCATCAGAGAAAATAACTTTACCCCAGTCCTCAGCAGTCCACTGCCTGTACCTTTTGCAGAATATCAGTCTGTCCATGATGTTTTTTCTGGAGAGAAGTGGCTTCTTTGCTGCCCTCTTTGAGACCAGGCCTTGCTCCAAGAGTCTCCGCCTCACAGTGCGTGCAGATGCACTCACACCTGCCTGCTGCCATTCCTGAGCAAGCTCTGCACTGCTGGTAGCCCGATCCCGCAGCTGAAACACTTTTAAGAGACGGTCGTGACGCTTGCTGGTCTTTCTTGGGCGCCCTGGAGCCTTTTTGGCAACAATGGAACCTCTCTCCTTGAAGTTCTTGATGATGCGATAGATTGTTGACTGAGGTGCAATCTTTCTAGCTGCGATACTCTTCCCTGTTAGGCCATTTTTGTGCATTGCAATGATGACTGCACGTGTTTCTTTCGAGATAACCATGGTTAAGAGAAGAGAAACAATGATGCCAAGCACCAGCCTCCATTTAAAGTGTCCAGTGGTGTCATTCTTACTTAATCATGACAGATTGATCTCCAGCAATGTCCTCATCAACACCCACACCTGTGTTAATGGAGCAATCACTGAAAAGAGGTTAGCTGGTCCTTTTAAGGCAGGGCTGCAATGATGTTGAAATGTGTTTTGGGGGATAAAGTTCATTTTCTAGCCAAATATTGACTTTGCAAGTAATTGCTGTTAAGCTGATCACTCTTTATAACATTCTGGAGTATATGCAAATTGCCATTAGAAAAAGTGAAGCAGTAGACTTTGTAAAAATTAATATTTGTGTCATTCTCAAAACTTTTGGCCATGACTGTACCTTCTTAAATATTCAGGTTCCAGGATTACTAAACTCTTGGATTGACCGACAGCGCTGTTAGTTGTTCAATAAAACTAATCATCACAAATACATATTGCCTAATGGTTGGACACAGTGTATAGCTATATCATATTATTGCCGTGTATATTGTAGCAAAAAAGACTATCTCCAATGAAGTCCACCAACAAGGTGGGCTTCACATGGGGACCAAGATGGCGGCTAATTTAAATGGTTAACCTACTGCAATAGGAGGGTACTCTGGCTAGTGTATTTATAGGCAGATGCCAGTCATATATTACAGCTGGCATCTGTTGTATATCATGTGGGCCTAGCTCCTGAGCCCTCTCCATACGCGGGTACCAGACATAAGTTGTACTAATACATCTTAAGTTGAGGAGGGGTTAAACATTGTATTCGTTCCAAAGTTTTCATTTTCACAAGGATTAATTACAGAAAAAACACACCATATTTGTTGACTAATTTACACTTAGAAGAGAAGAAGTGCCAATTGGCTTTTGGAGAAAACTTTGCTGAATAGGTTTTCATTCGCCATATCACATTTTCAGATCCCAGAAGTATTAATACAGAGGAAAACACTCCAGAAGTGACTACATTTTAGAAACTACAGCCATTAAGGAATTCATCTAGGAGTATGCTGAACATTTTTTTATGCTACAGACATTTTAATACAGACATTTTACAGATTTTTATTCAATTGATACATTTTTCCCCAAAAAAATTGATTTGCGGTGAATAAGTTTGCATGAGTCTCAGTACTTGAAAGCTTGTAATCACCTGTTATATTTCCTTGAACAGCTTATGATAGTCATTAAAGAAGGAATCCCATCAAATTTTTTATCCTCTTGAAATATTGCAATCATCAAATTATATAGCTCAGTGTACCTTTCTCATTTTGCCTTTCTACCCAGCTAATTCTTCTGTTTTCCATTAGGTCTATGACAATTTGTGATTGAAAACTGACTAGCTAAAGCCTTCTAAGTTCTATCTGCACAAATCATGACTCACTACAAAAGTCTAAGGCAAGGAGGGTGGAGCGGAGCGGAGCAGATGGGGCAGGAGTTGAAGTGGGGGGATGAAACATGCAAGGAAAAGATACTTTATGTTTTTACACAGAGCAGAGAAAAGAAAAGAATCAGATGGGTAGAAAGGTAACATGAGCAATTATTATAAGTACACATTACTATATAATATGATAATAGCAATATATTAAGATGATAACAACTTTGATGGGAGGAGGAGTTCTTCTTTAACAACTACAAATCAATAAAAACAAAAAAAAGTAGGGGCGCGTTCAGCACACACAGCATTCTGACCCCTTATTTAAAGGTAACGGTTTCGGTCTATATTTATTGCTTTTATGGTCGTATTCTTTTTGGTCCAAGTACTGCAATGGTTTAAGATGGCAGTATGTGCTAAAGTCCCCTTCTAAGCTTAAGTGGCATAATTTAATCAGATGTGTATGAGTGGCCATTGTAGACTGTTCAGGGGGTTTAGCTCCGGGATCGCCGTCTCGGGTAGACGAAGTGGCATAGAAAAGCACAGACAGCTGTACTGGTGCAAACTGGCCGCAACCAGTTTTATTAAAGTCCACAGCAACAAACATAAAACAAATCATAAACCAAAATCCTAAGCCTGTCAGGCTTCTAACTAGACACAAATAGTTACCTCACTACCCGTGGTCTAGACTCTAACAGCCTGGCCACAACAACACAGAGTTATAATAGGTATTTACCAGAGCTTGGCTTCCAGGAGACTCCAACAGTGTCTGAAGTCAGATCCAGACTGAGAGCTCTGTCTGTGTAACTCTACCACCTATTTCTGGCTGCTTAATTAGGCAGCTGTGTGTACTCAGGGTTGAGCTGCAAGCCTGTACTGGATGGGGAGTGGAGTGAATGTAGTACTGCCATCCTACCTTCACTCCTATATTCCTTATGCGACCCAGCTAAGAAACCTGGGCGAGATATACACCCCGTCCAGTACGCACCCCTTCACTGTCTCACACTAGATATATTCATTTAGTAGCTTAAAGCCTTTATAGGGGAACTTTAGTCTTACACTGTGATTAATTATACATTCCAGGTGGGGGTATTCAGCAATCTGCTATAGTGAGATATTTTTAGCACTTTTTTGCAAATTTGCACATATATTTGTGAATTAATTACCTTGGTATCTAGTAGCATTAATTTGCACATTTTCTTTGCACTTTTGCACTTTTTGCAATCTATTTTGTATATTTATATATACAAATGTGAATAATAATATATTACAGTGTTTATCATTTTTTGTGTTTCGGTGTTGTGATTTTGCACAGGAATTTGCACCTCAGCACTTTATGATATATTGTGATCAATTGTATTTTTTCAATATAGTTTTTATAATTTTTGTGATATTGCACTTTTATTGATTATCTTGCTTTATTACATTTTTTTATCGTATCACTGTGTGGATATATTGTGATTATTTTATTCATTATTTATTAATTATTATATTTTATTGAGGATTTTTTTCACATAATCACAACACTTAGTTTTAATTTTATTATTATTTTTATTTGTATTTTTAGTGCATTATTTATTACAAAGACTTTTGCTGAACTTTATCATCTATATTGAATTTATATTTGGACCATTTATGTAAATTGATTTTTGTGTGCTTTTTTATGTACTGTGTTATAACCACAATTAATAAAGGTTTTTTATTATACATATTTTTGTCCTTTTTTATCTTCAATATATAATTTTTAATGATATATTTTTAATCTTTGGGTAAAAATTTTGTTTTGATAAACTACTACAAATCAAAAACAACCCACAGAAGTTGTAGTTTTAGATATGCTCTGACTACTAGAGATGAGCAAATTGATTCAATGCAAATTTATTTTGAGTCGAATTTCATGAAATTTGGAGGTCCTGGCAGATTTGAATAACTTCCTATTTGATTTGTGTGATTCGCCCAAAAGAAGCGCAACACCATTTTAGATGTTTCTAACGACTGGGTTAGTCATAGAGGGCTCACATGACCTCAGTAGTGGGTGTGAAGATAAAAGGCTTCTCTATAATGCATTGAAGCTATCAGATCACATGCTATAGTGCAACCAATCAGAAGGGACCATCAGAGCCTGTATCAAACCTGAAGCATTGAAAGCAGAAGCCATTTTATGGCTTTACAGCCTAGAAAGAGGACCTCAGAGTGCACATCTCAGCATTATTGGTAGGAAGAAACAGGTCTAAAACAGATTGTATGACTACTGCAGCGCTGAAATGATAGAAAATGGAAATGGTAGTTGTCTGTAAATAATACATAGCTTCAATTGATGAGGGACAGAGTGACAAGAGAGTTGCCAGCAACTGCAGTGTGAGTTAATCACACTGTACTATATTGAAATAATGCACATTTTCCAACTGCTTGGGTTTTTTTTTTATCCTTGAAGCACTATAAACCAGCAAGACATTTTAAGGCCCCTCATTCCTATTTTTTCTACTGAAGAAAATTTTTAATCAAAGGCTCTGATTCATCAAGACTCCCAATTTTTGAGGACATGATGAAGTTAAAGACTAGTGGTGGTGTCACTCTAAATCAGTTCAAATCTAGAGGTGGGAATTAAGCCAGAGCAGATGATGACCATGATGATGATGATGATAATAACAACAACTGTGTGCTGGATTAGACCTGGGAAACAAATCAGAGTGCTTAGGAGGAGATGTCTCGGATGAGAGAGCATTTTTCCAAGTTGGTGGTAAACAAATCTCTGGCATTAGAAAGGCTCTGCAGAGGCTGTACAAAGAACTACAAATTTTCATTAGAGCATGGAATTAAATCATATGTTCATTTATGAAAAAAAGGTTATCAGCAATCTGAGCAAGGCTTGAGTTGTTTTCCTCTTCCTACTTCTCATGCTCCTCTTTCTGTTGTTCAGTTCCAAAAGCAGTACATGGTTGGTCTTATCAACACCTTCATCCCCATCCTCAAATACTGCTTGTTGTACTCTTGAGAACTCCACCTTCTCTTTCTCTGTCCTATCATCCATTTGTATGCCAACTGATTTCCCACTTGGTCAGTTTGCTGATGGTGCAGTTGCTGCCACACCACCTGGTTAAATAAACAATCTTTTAAGAAGTTTTGGTGAGCTCTCACCTTCACTGTAAAATACCCAGTCACCATTATTAGTGACAGAAAGTGATGCCTGTTTTGTGGTTTCATGTGCAGGTGAATGGGGCCCCTCTCTCAACTTGTCACTCAGCACCAAAAGTGCATCGTAGTATAGACACCTGGAGGACTAATGATGGGCAGGGGCAATACATGAGTTTCTTGGCTCATAGTTATTTATATTCTTTGCTGCTTGCTTCTAGTCTTCAACATGGACACAGGGAGCTCAACTGTATTCACCCCCAAACACTTTGATTGACAGCACACAGTAGTGACTGTACTACACTGCCCTTATCACAAGAAGCAATCAGATGCAATGAAAAAAAAACTTAATTGTCTCTTGTAGCTGCTGCTCTGGTAAGGCATGCATGAAAATAATATATTTGCATTCAGAACACCCCTATATCTGCAAGCAGTGCTCCTGGATATGACAGGTTCCCTTTAACGTATTAGGAGGAGTTGCGATTTGTGATAAATCGATTAGCTGAAAATCAAATTGTTGAGGGAAACTTTAAGCAAAGCTGGTAAATTTGAAAAGATTTATGTTAGGGATCGAGTTCCCACTGCTGCACAAGGGGAATCTCGAGCCATCTCAGCTGCGGCCCCCCATCCGTCTCCGGTTGTAGTGGAGCCTGCTCAGCAGAGACGTCGGTCCCAGCATCTCGCCCAATCTAATACTGTGCAGAGGATGACTGCTGCCTCCCCAGGTCCTGCCATTGTAACCAGTGCAGGTCAGCGGCAAGCAGATGTAGTTAGGACTAAGTCCTGTGTGTTCCCTTCTGAGCATGCTCAGGGTAAGATCTCTCATAGGAGATCAGGGGTCACATGGTCGGGTACTGCAGCGACTCCCATTGGTCCTCCAGGAAGGTCCTGAGGCTGCTTTAGTTCTGGAGCAGCTTTCCCATTGGTCATTTTCTGGAAGGTCCTGTAGCTGCTACTATAAAAGGTGTGCATGACCGCATGGCGGCGCGCTAGTATCAAATCTGTTACGTGCTTGTGCTACTGTGGTCATGTGTGCATGTGGTTAGGTCTGGCTGAAATAAGCCCCTAGAATACCTGCTACTCCGGTGAGGAGATTATTGCTTGTGTTCTGATTGCATGACCACAGACTGAAATCCGCTTAGCAGTCATCTGTGTTCCCTGTGAGTCTAACAGGACACAGTCTTTGTCACAGCAGCTCTGTGAATTAACAGATTCCCTTATACATATAGTGCTACGGCATTTACATCTGCGACTCTGCGGGATAACAGAGTTCGCTCATACTGCCTATTTACGCCATCTTACTAGTTGCAGGCTCTGCCTGCACGGTGGACCCCGGGCTGCGAACGCACCTCTCCTTAATATCTATTAGGTGCGTTCCGCAGGCCCTTAACAATTGATTATTTAAATTTCCCAGACATGAACTTCTAAAAATGTCTGATAACGTCCTGCCTAATGAATTCCACGAGTTGATAGGTGCCAAGGATCCACCACTAACGTTGATTCTGGCATCCACTGTTCTGTTACATGAAAATATTGCATTATCCATTCTCAAATTTATCAATGCTTTCATATAATAATAATAATAATGATAATAATAAACTGGATACTTTCCTAAACGAATGATGAGATGAAATCTCATCAAATGTATTGTGCCAATATAGGTTGAAGGAGCCCACTTCAGCACATGTGCTCACCAGGAAAATCACCTGTTCCCATGTGGGCCACATTGAGCCTGTCCATAGCTCACTGCATGTGTACACCTACTTTCGCAAAAAAAGTCAATGACAATATACTGCATGCACACAACGTTAGGTGGCAAAATATCAGTCAATCATATGTCTAAATAATAAAAATAAATGTATGATCTATTTATCTATCTATCTATCTATCTATCTATCTGTCTATTATATTCATGTTGAATTATACTCTTCACAACAGTTATTATTCTGGTTTGTAAAATAAAAACTCTTCCTTGTTTAAAGTGTTATCTTACGTAGACAACTTTTAAACTAAATCAGCAGGTCTAGCTTCCCTCATTACTGGTCATTAGCTTCCCTCATTACTGGTCATTAGATTCCTAGATTCCTGCCTTTTTTAGATATACATCAAATCAGGATCAAATTCACATCTGCCATATAGCTGTGAGTACTGAATACAATATTCATATGCCTAATAGTGTGTTGAAAAATGGGTTTTATGAAACAGACACATTGGTAAAGCAAGTTGTTGCCTTTATACTCTTTACTTAAAGAATAATGAAACTAAGTTCCTGATCATTCATAGTTAGCAGGTAGTTAAAGTAAATCTGTCAGCTGGTTTTTGCTACCTCATCTGAGAGGAACATGATGTCTGCAAAGAGAGGCTGAATCCAATGAGGTATCACTTATATTACTGAATGCGGAGGTTCTGACACAATGAAACCTTTTAGATTTAGGGCCCCGTCTCACATAGCGAGATCGCTAGCGAGATCGCTGCTAAACAGCGATCTCAGCAGCGATCTCGCTATGTCTGACACGTACCAGCGATCAGGCCCCTGCTGTGAATCGCTGGTCGTGTCAGAAATGCCAGGACTTTTTTTTGATCGCTGGTCTCCCGCTGGCCAGCACGCATCGCTGCTGGTGACAGGCAGGAGACCAGCGATCTCCTGGTAACCAAGGTACACATCGGGTTTCCAAATGCGGGGCTGTGCCTGGAAACCCGACGTGTACATTGGATATCAGCGCGCTGCTGCAGGGGAGATGGTAACCAAGGTACACGTCGGGTTTCCAGGCACCGCGCAGCACCTGGAAACCCGACGTGTACTTTGGTTACCAGCTCCCTGCATCAGTGCGCTGGTATCCAACGTACACTGCGGGTAACTAGGCGACATTACCCGCAGTGTCGCTGTCCTGATCGCTGCCTAAGCTGCCTTTTTGGCAGCTCAGCAGCGATCATGTAGCGACACACCAGCGATCCTGATCGTTGTCGGGATCGCTGGTGTATCGCTATGTGAGATGGGACCTTTAGCAATGAAGCAGAGCTAAAAAGCTGTTCCCACCCACACTAGGCCCTGTATGTACAAGATCCATAGACGATGAGCTGCCTCTCACAGCAGGGGGTGTTGCCAGACCAGGAGGCTCAAGCTGCTGGGTCACAGCAATGATAAGCTACTGGTGCTAAAACAATTATTGCGGGCAAACAAAACCTGTAGAGCTTGATTAGAAAGGCATTGCTGAAATCTGTGTTTTAACCCCTACAGCAGGGGTCCCCAACCAGTAGCTCGGGAGCCACATGTGGCTCGCGGGCTCATGAATTGTGGCTCGCGGCTGTCTGCCAGCTTGGCGCATTAGCTCCAGATCTAGCAAACAGGTATGAAGAGCGCATCTGAAAATGGTGAATTTTGTGAGCAGCCCTGCACAGAAGAGCAGATCTGGATGCACATATATTGGTCTTAGGAGATTTGAGATAATTTAAGTATGGTACGCTGGAGATGAGATGATACCACCTGTCAGAGGAGGTGCTTGAAGCTTGATGTGACAGTGTGTTGGGAGTTCTTGATGAGAGAGAACTGAATGGGGGTATTGTGGGAACCCCTGGATCTTGATATACTGCTTTGTGGTGATTTCTGTGGAAAATGTTTGGTTACCATTACGCCTGTAATGGGTGCTTTGGTTTCCACTATTGTGAGGGGAGCGGGAGCTGAATGTGACTCGCGACCCTCTCTCAAGGCTGGATGTGGGTTGCTACCCTCTCTCAGAGTAGAATGTGGCTCGCGACCCTCTCTCAGAGCTGAATGTGGCTCTCAAGGTCAGAAAGGTTGGGGACCTCTGCCCTACAGCATACTATTTTAAGCTTGCATAGAAAAAAATTGCTGACAGATTCCCTTTAAATTGTCTGCAAATAGGAGGGGTCTTGGTCCTGAGATCTCCATAAATCACACGATAGACTACCAGGAAGAGTGTAGCTCAGTAGACAGGAGGGCACATACAGACCGTAGTACAAATTTAATAGAAAGCAAACTTCCTCTCATCTGTAGGCAATTCAAGTGCCAGCTAAATGTGAAAAATCAGGAAGAAAGTTTAGGTACTCTTTGAGATGGGTTACTGTCACGACTACATTTTGTGTCATACAATGGTGGAAGCAATGTATAGAAATGTTGTGCAGCTAAATACATGCCAGCAGAATGTAAGTGCTATGTTGCAGCTCGAAAAGTAGAAGTCACATGACAAGTGATATCCAGTTGTAAAACCTATGAGAAGCAGTTGTCTTTGAAGAATATACATGCTACATTACATGCACTGAGTAACTAAGATACTATTACAGATGAAAGAATTCATTTGAAATTCAAATGTACTAGATATTACAAATTTTCCAAGAAAATTCAATTTGTTGCAAACCAAAAGTACTTCAAAGCCTCCAATTGCTGTGAAAAATGTGTATAGTATTATCTTATTTGTTTCATACACAAATATTTTTCACTGCTGTTCTATAACACATTGACACTATCTGTACAATTTGTTCACTATTTCTTTCCCTATCTGTATAGCTAAATTGGAAGATGTGACGCTATCTCACTATCCAGATTCGCTACAAAACAGCTGCTCCAGTTATTGCTTCTGCTATGGCTATGGCTTCTGCTATGGCTACAGGCTATGATAGTCTATCATAATTGCTTGTGCTATACCATGTGATGTGATGTGATAGCTGCAAGTCATTATGGGGAAGCCCAAGTTTGTGTTATCCTTGTCTGACTAATGTAGTCTATTGCAATGTGTAAAATGGCAGGTGCAATGTTGGGCGATTCTCATAATGTGAAATGCAAATGATTGAAAATCACCTGGTTCAGTGCATTCCTAAAAATTCAACATGATTTCAATTTGCATTAAATCAGTTCATTAATCTCTAGGCACTAGACACATAAAGTAATGATAAAACTTTGTGTAGTAATACAATGGATAAACAACACATAAAAACATATTCAAAATTCTGCTGTGTTATATAAAAGTAAAAAGTTGCTTTACACGGAGTGATACACAAGCTAATAGAGTGTACAAAGCCTTGTGGGTTCATGACATCATCCTAAATATCTTGCCGTATAGGAAAAGGTCCCAAGAGAAACTAAAGATTTCCCCTCTGGGAAGAGGTTAATGGATGCTTACAATCTGTTTTGCTTTGTATAAATTCTACAACCAATAATGCATTCAGATGAATAAATTCTTCAAGCCGTTAAGCTTCTAGCATCGAATTTGGATTCACAGCCATGGTAAAGATTTATGAGATACTTATAAAGAATATGTTGATTCTGCAAGATTTGGGTGGAAATTATTCAAAACAGTGATTATTTTTGGAAGTTATTATACATGCACACCTGATCAGGGTATCACCTGTGCCTACCAGTCCAACATGATAAAACATAGTCATTTTCTGCAATTCACTTTGCTTGCACAAAAGAAAATTCTTAATAAAACTATTGTTTATCTATGTCTGCACATCATCAGGATTTTTTTTTTGTTTTGCTTCTTGTTTGCATCGTTTAAATGATTTATAGGAAACGTTAAGACAGGAGTTGACCAGCATTTCTATAGAACTATGATTTTAAATAAGACATGCACATCATGTGCACATTCTGACATCAATTATACAGATTAATAAAAGTAGTGCTATCAATTATCCAAAATGTGACATTTAATCCTGCATGTTTTGATTATATAAAAAATATATTTATCTATAAAATGTAAGTATCACTACTACAACTGCTACTGCTACTACTGTTGCTGTAATAATACGTATTATAATATTGATAACAATGAATAATAATTGGTGTTATATTATTATTAGGGATGGGTGACATGATCGTTCTCTCCAGATCTGTGAAGAGCAGTCCTATTATTCTGATTAGGCTTTGATCAGAGCTTGATAAGAGTGGCATCACTCAATCTGTCGAAATCGTGCTTACGCCCTGCTTGCCGCATTTCCTGATTCCAGGCTCTTGCTTCACACAGGTCCTCCTTGACATGAAGTAGATCTTACGATTTACGTTGTTTTTCTACTAGATTTTTGCCTACCTGCTCCCGTAACAGATGTCCCTGACAAAGACCACTTCCGGTCGAAGCATTGGACCATATCTGTTTTTGACTCCTTGCCTGATCAAAATAAATTTACACTGCAGCAAGACCTACTGTCTCATTTTCTTTTGTGGTGCTGCTGAGGTTCCTACCTTAACAAGTCTGGACCATGAGTCCCTTCCTCAAGCACATCATTCTTTTAAAAGGAAAGTGTGCCGGTTTTTCTCCTTCTAATTATATTAATCATAAATCAAAATATTTACTAATTATATAAATCACGACCATATTTTTATTTTATTTTAAAGTCTTTATACATTTAGAAAAATACTTAAATCAAAGGCTATATTGGATAAAATATGCAGAAACTTTTATTCCACAATTTGCTCTGGAAATTCAAATAAAGTCATGCATGAAAAAACTGAATAGAAATAATAGAAATACATTTTCTGCACTTAAAAAATAATAGATTATTCTGTTCTCAGCTTCAATAGCCTTTCCTGCCACAAATTGTCTGAAATGCTTTTCTTTATTTTGATATACAGCACTAGGTTTCTCATACTCTATATTATATCTCACTTTATTAATTAGTTTTTAAGACCCTTCAGTAATAAAAATGTAGCCATTTAAAACCATGGTTTGACTTATTTTCAATTGATGTATAACTTGGCAAACTCTGCTTTGAGCTTCTCCTAGAAGTCGAGTGTGGAAAATAAATTGACTTTTCCTTGGGTATCTTTCTTGTTCTTTTTCTGTAATAATTCTTAATATGAATACGAATTAAATAATATTTAATACATTACTCTCATATCAAACATGTTATAGAAAGGAATCAAATATTTGTAACCTATTTATTCAGTTCTTTTCAGGGTGTCAGTCCATAATATGTTGTCATTGTTCCCAAATCAATCATTTGCTTACTTCTCAACATTTTTACAAAGAAATATAATTGTGTTATTCCGTCTCACTATATTGAAATCTACAAATGTGCAATTATTTTAGACATGCGTTTTGCTATATTTATGAACAAGATAGATATTAAACAGCATCTGTAACTAGAAATGAATGGATCGGGGCAAAATTCAAATACGAAAAGTTGCACAAATTTTCCTAGGAAATTCAATTTGCAGAAAATTTGTTTTTCACAAATTAAATGTCCCTTATCTTCTGAGGACTTTGCAGACATTGAAGAATTACAAACGTCATGTCTAAAACAATGAAAAAAAAATACTTATATTCACCTCACTGTTCACCTCCCCAGTCCTTTTCCTCTTCACCATTTCCTGTCTGGTCCCCGTTGCATGTTCTCATCAGAGCTCGCTGAAATTCCAGACCTCTTCATGCTAGGTTGGGCCTTCTAGCTCTGATGAGGCCCGTGATGGTTCAGAACTTGTGAGATAATGTCACGATACACATTGTGATGTTATGTGTGCATGCGAAAAACCAACACAGACTTTTCAGAGCCAGAAAGCTCAGCCTACTTTGAAGATTTCAGTGTTCATGGTGACAGAGAGATGCCAGGTGGCCATCATCTTGCTGAATCTGTGCAGAAGCAAATTGCAAAAAAATCTGCATTTTTGTAAAATGAGAATTGTTGTAAAATTTGAGGAGAATTCAATTCCACTCAAATAAATTCTCTCATCACTAGATGTGACCAATGTTGACAGAATCTGCAGACCATCTGTTAAGGGCCTGCGGAACGCACCTAATAGATATTAAGGAGAGGTGCGTTCGCAGCCCGGGGTCCACCGTGCAGGCAGTGCCTGCTGCTAGTAAGATGGCGCAAATAGGCAGTATGAGCGAACTCCCGCAGAGTCGCAGATGTAAACGCCGTAGCACTATATGGCGGTATGGGCGAACTCTGTTATTCCACAGAGTCGCTAACTAAAATGCTGTAGTGCTATATGGCGATATAAGCGGACTCTGTTAATTCACAGAGCCGCTGTGGTAAAGACTGTGTCCTGTCAGACTCACAGGGGACACAGATGACTGCTAAGCGGATTGCAGTCTGTGGTCATGCAATCAGAACACAAGCAATAATCTCCTCACCGGAGTAGCCGGTATTCTAATAGCGTTTTTGGCCGAGCCCTGAACATGTGCATTCAAAACTCCTCACCGAAGGTGCCGGTATTCTAGGGGCATATTTCAGCCAGACCTAACCACATGCATACATGACCCCACTGGGGCAAACACGTAACAGGTTTGATACTAGCGCACGGCCGTGCGGTCATTCACACCTTTTATAGTAGCAGCTACAGGACCTTCCAGAAAAAGACCAAAGGGAAAGCTGCTCCAGAACTAAAGCAGCTTCAGGACCTTCCTGGAGGAGCAATGTGAGTCGCTGCAGTACCCGACCATGTGAACCCTGATCTCCTATGAGAGATCTTACCCTGAGCAAGCTCAGAAGGGAACACATGGGACTTAGTCCCAACTACGTCTGCTTGCCGCTAACCTGCACTGGTTACAATGGCAGGACCTGGGGAGGCAGCAGTCATCCTCTGCACAGTATTAGACTGGGCGAGACGCTGGGACCGACGTCTTTGCTGAGCAGGCTCCACTGCGGCCGGAGACGGATGGGGGACCGCAGCAGTGGGAACTCGATCCCTAACATCATCTAACTTTATATCAGTTGGTTGAGAAAGTGGGACTTACACCGGCCATACATATTAGATATCTGTTAGCTGACAGATAATTTAATGGGTTATTTTCTCCTTTGTTGTCAAGAGTGCACCAGTGTCTTGACTACCTGCTTGCTGTGCGGTTATGTGGTACTTTATAACTAACAGTTTGGACCAAAAGAATTGTTGAACCACTGGTCCAAACTATGTAATCTCCGATGCTGCTATATATTGTGGCTTGCTAAAGTATTCATCCCTTGTTAGTTTTGTTACCTCACAAACTGGAATTTAACTGTTTTTTTTTCAGGGTTTGCATCAGTACATGTAGAGAACATGCCTACAACTGTAACATTAGGCTTTTTTTGTGAATCAAACAACAAATAGGACAAAATAACTGAAAACTTCAGTGTGCATAGTAGAGATGGGTGAACCCAAACAGTAACGTTCAGGATCCTTACCGAACGGTTAGTGTTCATCCATGGACCTCAAACACAGATTTCTCCAAGAAGTCCATGTTACTGTTAGGGTTTGGGACCCCGAACATTGCCTGTTTCTCACTTTGTTATCTGCATGACAGCTCAAGAAACACCGGTGGCTCTGATCGATAGTAAGATCATTACCGCCAGTCAGAGAGCTGCAGTTCCCAACAGTCACAGTCGCGCCTGATGAGAGAGTACTACTCTCATCAGTCTGTCTGCTGTTGCTGATAACAATAAATAAATACATTTTTTTGATAGCCAGCTCAGGCAAAGCTGACATCTTTGGGCTGCAGCCCTCAGGTGTCAGCTTTATCATGGCTGGTTATCGAGAATAGAGGAGTTCCATGCCATTTTCTAAATTATTTAAATAAATAATTTAAAAAATGAGCTGGGGTCCCCCCATTTTTGACAACTAGCCAAGCTAAAGCAAACAGCTGTGGGTTGGTATTCTCAGACTGGTAATTGGCCATGGATATTGCCCCCCAAGCTAAAAATAGCAGCCCACAGGCACCCCAGAAAAAGTGCATCTATTAGATGCACCGATTCTGATGGTTTGCACTGCTCTTCTCACTTGCCCTGGTGCAGTGGAAAGTGGGGTAATGGTTGTGGGGTTGATGTTTAATGTTTTATGGCCATTGACATAAATAGTTATTAACCTGTACTGGTTATCAAAAATAAAAGAAATCCCAAGTGATTTTTTTTTATTTATTTATAGCTCACAGGCTTCGGCTGATGAATAGTCTCATCAGCAGCGCATGCACTGTCTGTTATCAGCAACAGCTGGCATAGGCTGATGAGGATAGTACTCTGTCATCAGTTGATGCCTGTATCCAGCAGTAACCTTTTTACTGCCGGTTACAGCTGCTGGCTCACACTGTCACCTGAGAGCATGGGAACCTCAGCTCTCTGACCAGAAATAATGTTCTTACCCCCAATCAGAGCCCATGTTTGCATCACTGTCATGCAGGTGACAGCATGGTAAACAACAGATGTTGGGGCTCCCCATTCATCTGAATGGAGTCCAGGTTCAGGTACTGCTCTGGTACCCAAACTAAACTTTTTTTTAGATGTTTGGTCCAACCCGCCGGACCCGAACATCCACGATTTGCCCATCACTGTGGCATAACTATTCACCTCCCTTAAATCAAGTCAATGTAGAGCCTCCTTTTATGGAAATTGCAGCTTCAAGTCACATTGGATAAGTCTCCATGAGCTTGACACATCTTGTCACTGGGATTTTTGCCCATTCCTCAAGACAAAACTGCTCTATCTTCTTTAAGTTAGGTGGTTTACTCTGGAGAACCACAATCTTCAAGTCTAACCACAGAGCTAAATTGGATTAAGGTCTGGGCTTTGGGTAGGCCACACCAAAACTTTTACACGTTTCCCCTTTAACCACTCGAGTGTGACATTCACAGTCTCATATCACTGACACAGACTGAAACAGGTTTTGCTCAAGAATATCCCTGTACTTTGCACCATCCATCTTCTTCTCGACTCAGATCATTTTCCATGTCCCTACTATCAAAAAATATCCTCACAGCAGGATGCTGCCACCACCATGTTTCACTGTGTGGATGTTGTTCTTCGGGTGATGAGCTAAGTTGGTTTGGTGTCAGGCATAGCATATTCCTTGGTGACCAAAAAAATCAATTTTGGTCTCATATGACCTCTGCAACTTCTTCCATACATTTGGGTAGTCTCCCACATGTCTTTTGGTAAACTCAAAATGGAAGTAAAGGCTTTTTTTCTGTTCACCCTTGCATAAAGACAACCTCTATGGAGTAAAACACAAGACAGAAACAAAATGAACAAATACCCTACTGTAAGTAAATAAGTATTAGAAACAGGCAACAGCGCATATAAATAACCTTGGGTACTTAGTAAACGCCATTATAGATTTAATAAACAAGGTGTAAAAGCCATCCCACCAATGTCAAGGCATACCCAAGTTTGGCATGGTCCTAAACTCTAATATTAAAACCTTACTATGCGTCATAATGACGTCCTGTGTGAATGAGAACTGAGCAGGTTCGGGTCACAAACATGGACATATAGCTAGTGGGGAGCTTTTTTTAAATGTAATATCCAGCTGAAATGATGAGAGGCCACATCCTTACTTGCACTAAATGCAGCAACGTAAACTAAACCGGAAAAAATGAACCAGAGTACAAGTTGATATTCATGCAAAATAGGAACATGTTCATGCTGGCCATCAAACAGACAAAACACAAAAACGAAACAAAATTAACAAATACCCTGTAAATAAGTAAAAACAATATGCATATAAATAAAATTGGGCACTTAGCTAACAAGGGTGTGGCCTCCCTTACTTTGAGCTGGATATTACATTTAAAAAGCTCCCCGCTAGCTGTGTGTCCACGTTTGGGATCTGGTCCTGCTCAGCCCTTCACACAGTGTTAGAGTCTGCGGAACGCACCAAATATATGAGGTAGAGAGG
>VIAB01019531.1:31807-42162 GCA_009801035.1 Oophaga pumilio | reverse complement strand
TCCTAGTTACGCCCCTGCAAGGTGTATTGTACATTACTGTAAATAAATATACTTTTGAAGTAGAGGGTTGTTGGTCTTAAGTTCTTTGCTCTGAATACCTTTCTTCGAAGAAAGCGTAGACCACGGAAGACCATCTGGACTAGATCACTTGAAAGTCCTTCAGCAATAAATAATGTGGACATCCAGACTTTTACTGTACAGACAACTTAGACTAGGTCCATGCTACATATGTGGCCAATGTCAGGTACATGCAGACAGGCGGTATGCACCCGACACTGGCCACAATCAGGATGGATGTTAAGGCATTCATCCCACATAGGGACCCACAGTAAAGAAATGTATAACATGTTTTTGCAGTGGCTCTCTGTATAGGAAAGCACATTCTTCTGCACTTTCTATGCAGTGAACCAATTTGATCTTGCACACCTGCCAGACAGAGGTGGATAAAACACACTTTTGACTTCTTTCTGGTTAGTCGGGTCCTAAGGGATTTAAGCTAAGTTCACAGACACAATGTTCCTCTGGTCGTCAAGGGGTTATCCTATTTCTATAAAAAAGCTGAAGATGTATGAAAAACCTATTTTTCCCAAGATGGTTTCTCACTGACCACTCCAGTGGTGCACCTGGTCTTTGCATACATCCAACTGGAATGTGATTTTTTTCAGTAAATCAGAAATTGCAGTGGTCATGTGCCATACAACTGGCATCATGGATTTTATCTCTGAGCAATGATGTAGGAGTGGTGGAGGTGATGTTTTACTCCTTGATACCCCAAATGGTTAAATGTGTATTATATGAACTCATGTTGTCAAGGGTAACACCCCCTGGGACTGCAGTCTAGCCTAGATAGGGTTAACTGTAAAGGCAGTTTGTGGAGTTGGAACTGAGAGTTAGTGCCAAGTTCAGGAACTGGCAGTTCAATGGAGAGGAGTTGTGCAAAGTGACAGCAGTAATCGCAGGCAATAGGCTGCTAGGGACAAAGTGGGCCTAATACACAGTGCAGTGGATTGCCAAAGAACCCTTCAGTGTGAATCCATCTGCCGACCTGGAAACCTCGAGATGGATGTCGGAGTCTGTGAAGCTACAGGGAAAGATCGACTCAAACGCTAAGAGGCGGTAGGTGATCCAATCCGGGTGCACTGATAATGTCGGAGAAGAATTCCTAGTGCTAGAGAAGTTAACATGAGGAAACTCTACCCTTACGGAGAACCAGGGCTGAAGTTTTGTCCGTTACCTGTTGGAAAGACAACAACCTGTCGGACCTTATCCTTTATGCCTTTTTGTAAAGATTGCCAGTTGTCAAGTAAAAATTAGATTGTTTTTATGAATCCTGTGTCCGTTGGATTAATTGCTGCCAATGTTCCAGAAGAAAAAACCTGCAGCCAATGGAAGCCTGTGGGCCAGAAGTAAATGTGATGCACCTCACACACAGCAGCACACTGAGACAGGGACACATGTTTTGTATAGAGTTCCAAAGCGAGTGGAAGCAACAGTTTGTCCATGACTTCCTTGCTTGGGCACTTTACAATGATGCAAGTATTATTGCACATAACTGCTGCCGTCACTGACTGACTGCAGTGGTCACATGCTGGCTGGTTGTAAACAGAGACCAGGATCAACAGCAGCAGCTGTTGCAAATTAGTAAAATGATTTTACATTGCAACAAAACTCTTGGAAGCATCCATAAGTGTTTAGTGTATATTCACATGGAAGTTTTCTGTTAGACGCTGGGATTCTTCCGCTGCACGGTATAGATCCCAAACCTTATCTGCCTCTGTGGTCCCCCATTCTGCTTCAGCCGCTGCTTAGCATAGACGTCAGTCTCAGAGTCTTTCTCTGGCACATGCTATGCTATGTCTGCAGTTAGCACGGGTCAGTCTCAGGGCAAGATCCAACCACAAGAGCGTTGCTCCCCTGTGAGTTATACAGGGTTTTCCCCTTGCGTCTCTTTATTTTTTTGTCTTTGACTCAGCATCTGTTTCGGCCACGTGTGCGATTGGCACGGGTCAGGTACGGAGCGAGCTCAACTCTTTTACTCTAACCCTTTGTGAAGCTAACAGAGCTGTGTATAGAGCGTACAGTTTATACTGCGTGAAATTAATGCAGACGTACTAGGGTATGATCCCTGTTTAGTTCCATCATTGTACATACTAATGACAGTTCACATCTCTGCACGGTGGACCCCAGGTTGCGATCACAACTTATTATTATTTTATATCTAGTGCGATCTGCAAACCCTAACACTTTCAACATGGATTTTTCTGGATGAAAATTTTACATAAAAAAGTACTTGAAATAACACACAATTTTTTTTGGGGGGGGATTGTGTTGTTGTTTTTTCTGCTTCAGTACATTGAGTAGTCAGATTTAAATAGTTTTTTTTTTCAAGCAGAATTGCTTCAAGAATTGACATGTTGCTTGTTTTCCGAGACGTCCTTCCTGACATCACCATGGAGGGTGTCCTCCTTGCCGGGACAGGAAAAGCACAGGCGAGGTTAAAAGGTCCCGCCCCACCCCAATTCCCTCAGTGCTTTTCCTGTCCCTGCACGGAGTGAACCACGAGAGCAGCAGTTTACCGGAGGGCTCAGGGGGATCGTACGGCTGGTCCAGATCCTTCCCCGTGTCAAGTGTCCCAGGGCCGACACTCCCCGGTGGGGAGTCCCTCTGCCCCAAAGACAAGAAAGTGGACGAGCTCCTGGGTTGAGCCGCTCCTCCCAGTGGGAGGCTCTCGGTTCGGATGCCAGCCAGCTGATCATAATCCCGGAAGTCGCGTCAGAGAAAGAGGACGTCGCACTTCCGGTGATGTCATGGGTGCCTGGGTAAGAGGTCAGTGTGCTTTCCAGGCTGGAATGCGGAACTGAGGAAGACAGGCAGCATACCGGCTTCCTGGAGCTTGCAGGGTGCAGGGTGTGCAGCGGTGTAATGGAGGATTCGGGCAAGACGGACCAGGATGGTGGGGTAAGTGCGCTATGTGTAGACCACCTCCAGCACTCAGCCCATCCCCATCACTTAGGCAGTCCTCAGCACCCAAACTGTGCTTGAACACTTAGCCCCTGTTTATTCCCTCTCTTGTGCTGTACAGGATAAGGGAACCCCAGCTACACCCCTGCCCATGCCCAAACAGTCTGGCAAAGCCTCTGTAAAGTCCAGGCGATGCCCCGTATGTCAAGTGAAGCTCCCCGATACCTGCGGCAGAACGCTTTGTGATACCTGCACTACCGGGGTTGAAAGTGAAGAACAGCCATCCCTCCTTTCTGAGATGAGGTCCCCAATCCAGGAGGAAGTACAGGCCTCCAGGTCCAGCCTCTCACGTCAGCAGCCCCCCAGTCCGGGTCCGTGACCTAAGAGGCCTAGGTTGGAGATGGAACAGAGCTTAGGCGAGGAATCCTATCCACTGGGGTCAGACCAGGAGGAAGAGGGCGAGATACTGTCGTAAAATCAGGATCGGGGTAGAAGATACTTATTTTCATCTGAAGATACGGATGAGCTCCTACAAGCCGTGAGAAATACGATGCAGGTGGAGGAGGTTCCTAAACCGCAGTCCAGACAGGACCTAATGTTTGGGGGTCTTAGAGCACAAAAGACGCAGGTGTTCCTGATAAGTGACCACATCCGAGCCATGGTGATGGAGGAGTGGGAAGATGTGGAACTTCGGCTGGTGTTGTCCCGGGACTTCAAGAGTCGCCTACCCTTTGATCCGGAGGACATTAAGGTCTGGGAGGAGATACCTAAGATTGATGTGCCGGTGGCCAAAGTCGCTAAGAATACTTCCATCCCATTCGAAGACTCTTCAAGTTTACGAGACCCGATGGACAGGAAGGCGGACATTCTCCTGAAGCGGGCTTGGGAGTCATCTGTGGCCCTGATTAGGACAAACATAGCGGCTACTTTGGTGGCTAGGTCTATGTTTTTATGGATGGGGCAATTGGAGAAATATCTATCCAGTAAGACCCCTAGAGGGATATCCTAGCCTCCCTTCCCCTAATGAAATCCGCCACTGCCTTCTTGGCCGATACATCGGCCAAATCCATCAGATTCTGCCAGAACAGCTCTCTGTCCAATGCGGCCTGTAGAGCTATCTGGCTAAAATCATGGTCTGGGGATAATGCCTCCAATACCAAACTGTGCTCCATTCCCTTCTCAGGATTGAGAGTTTTCGGGCCAGCATTGGATAACATCCTGGAGTTAGCTGCAGATAAGAAGAAGGGGTTCCCAGAAGACAGGTCCAGAAGGATCCAGTCCTTTCAGAAAGGGGGACCCGCCCGGAGGCAGCCTGAATACAAAATTCAGTGGAAGGCCAGCAAGGGAACCTACAGTAGTTCCTATGGTCATGGAGAAAAGAGCAAAGGCTCCCTGTTTGGGTACATCTAGGAGACAATGATGCCATTCTCATTGGGGGGAGGCTCAGACACTTCGCGTGAAATTGGTGCCAGATTACCCAAAATCAATGGGTACTCAGGACCATAGCAGAGAATTACAAAATAGAATTTTCCTCTCCTCCCTCCCAAAGATCCATTGCTCCCACTACTGTGGTATCAGGCTCCGCTATGCTAACAGGCCTAGAAGGACTGGCCACCTCGGCGGTCATAGTCCCTGTTCCCCTGGCAGAGGTGGGCAAGGGTCACTACTCCACCCTGTTCTCCATCTTAAAACCATCAGGAGAAGCCCGTACAATAATAAATCTAAAACCTCTAAACCGTTGGGTCAGGTACAAGAGGTTTAGGATGGAGTTGGTATGGTCAACAGTCCACCTCATAGACAAAGATGCACTGCACTGATGTGCACTCTCGATTTGAAGAGTGCTTACTATCAGGTGCCTGTCCATCCAGCATCCCAAAAATTTTTGAGATTTGCAGTAAAACTGCTGAACCAGACATGCCACTTCCAGTTTCAGTGCCTCCCCTTTGGCCTGGCATCAGCTCCCCAAGTTTTCACCAAGCTGATGTCAGATGTAGTGGCCTACCTAAGAAACCAGGGGATCGTAATTGTAGCGTACCTAGACGACTTTCTCTTGGTGGCAAGATTAGTGGAAGTACTGGCACAACACAGAGATCAGACCATTGCAGCGATGGAATTTCTCGGCTGGTCTATAAACCGACAGAAGTCGGACTTAATACCAGTGACCAGAAAGGTCTTCCTAGGGGTGCTACTGGACTCAGGCTGCAGAACATCCTTTTTACCAGTAGAGAAGCAAGAGGCGGTGCAGAGCAGAGTCAGCGCGCTATTGAAACTCCGTGTCTCCATAAGATCGGCTATGAAGGTGCTGGGCCCAATGACAGCTTGCATCCCTTGCATCTGGTGGGCACAGTCGCACTCAAGGCTTTTACAGAGAGAAATCCTGTCAGTCTGGGACCGGTGCCAGTCATCACTAGACAGAACAATGTCTCTACCCCCAGCAGTGAGAAGATCACTACTCTGGAGGACTCAGCTCTGGAACCTGCAGGTGGGAGTACAGTGGATTGCCTCCCCATGCGTTGTGATCACCAAGGACGCCAGCAAGTGGGGATGGGGAGCTCACTTAGAAAGAAGAATCCTTCTAGGCAGATGGTCGGAAGAGATCAGCTACAGGTCTTCCAATTTCAGGGAGCTTTACGCTGTGTGGGAGGCTTTAGAGCAAAATCAGGCAAGGTTAAGGAATCAGCACGTCAGGATACTGTCGGACAACAT
The DNA here is from genome assembly GCA_009801035.1 of Oophaga pumilio. Classification (NCBI taxonomy): domain Eukaryota; kingdom Metazoa; phylum Chordata; class Amphibia; order Anura; family Dendrobatidae; genus Oophaga; species Oophaga pumilio. The sequence continues at coordinate 36,495 of VIAB01019531.1, read as the reverse complement.
AATGGTGGTTTCATTTCTGCTGCACCAAGGGGGCTCCAGACATCGGGCACTCCAGGATCTAGCAGAAAGAATCTTTTCCTGGGCAGAGGACATGGTCCTATCGGTAACCGCGGTGCATCTCAAGGGTTCCCAGTTGTGGCAGATTACTTGAGCAGGCAGAAGGTCTGGCCAACCAAATGGGAGCTGAACCAGGAGGTATTCTGGTATTTGTGTCATCGCTGAGAGACCCCCCAGCTAGACCTGTTCGCGATCAGAAAGAACTCAAAGGTGCCCAGATTCTACTCTTTGAACCCATTGGACGTCTCGGAGGCAGTTGATGCATTGAGTCAGAGGTGGGACGAGCACCTCTCTTACGCCTTCCTACCGTTGGCGCTCATTCCAGCTGTCCTCAGGAAAATCCAAGAACATCGGGCAAAGGTAATTCTAATTGTCCCATACTGTCCGAGGAGGAGCTGGTTCCCGCTGCTGGGGGCCATGGCAGTAGAAGACCCGATCCGGTTTCCTTCAAGGAGAGACATTACACGTCAAGGTCCAGTCTTCCACCAGAACCCAGAAAGGCTTCACCTTTCAGCGTGGATCCTGAGAGGGACATCCTGAGAGCTCGGGCCTGTTGGACCAGTTCATAACTACTATCCAGGCTAGCAGAAAATAGGTTACTTCATAAATTTGTCACAAAATTTGGAAGAGGTTCTGATCCGAAGGTGGCAGGTCTGACATCATGGCAGGAATTCCCGATATTCCAGGGGTCTTAGATTTCCTTCAGGCGGGGTTTAATAAGGGACTTAGACCCAGCACCCTAAAGGTTCAGATATCGGCATTAAGCACTTACTTTGACTACCCCCTGGCCACTCACCTGTGGATAGTAAGATTCGTCTGAGCGGTACAGAGATTGCACCCTACAATCAGGCGGTTAACCCCACCCTGGAATCTAAACTTGGTCCTTAGGTCCCTATGCAAGGAACCTTATGTTCCAGGGGAGCAAATGCCCATCTCGGTCCGCACATTGAAAACAGCATTCCTAGTGGCCATTACCTCGGCTAAGATGAGAAGGAGCAGGCCCTCCATTCTTTGGACATTAGACGAGCAGTTATTGAATATCTAGAGGCCACTCATAGTTGGAGACAGGACCCTAACTTATTCGTCCTTTTCAGAGGTAAAAATAAAGGGAGGAAAGCCTCTAAAGCGTCTATTGCAAGATGGATTACCTCTGTAATTTCCTTAGCCTATCAGTCAGAAGGTGCTAGTCCCCCCAAAGGTTTAAGAGCCCACTCAACTAGGGTAGGGCAGTGTCAACTTCCTGGGCCGAGAGAGCAGGAGCTTCAGTAGAGCAGATCTGTAGGGCTGCAACTTGGGCCAGGCTTAATACGTTTTGCAGGCACTATAAACTAGATGTGCTATCTGGCCAGCAGACTGCTTTTGGGAGAAAAGTTCTCCAGGCAGTAATCCCACATTGAGGCGGTACTCTGGTATTCTCCATGGTGCTGTCAGGAGGGACGTTCTGGAAAACAGGTATTAGACCTACCGGTAATTATGCTTCCAGGATTCCATCCTGACAGCACGGTTAGTTCTCTCAATGATTATGCTTTGTCATATGTCGTAATGTGATATTGTTAATAAAAGGTGTTATGTTGCATTATCCATGGTGTGGTACTTGTTAAAACACTGAGGGAATTGGGGTGGGGTGGGACCTTTTAACCTCTCGTGTGATTTTCCTGTCCCGACAAGGAGGAGGAGGATTCCCTCCATGGTGCTGTCAGGATGGACTCCTGGAAACATAATTACTATGTGCAATATCCGCATAGTTTTCTCATTTAACGTGAAATGGAAGATTATTCTGAGAGTATTTGAAGAGGTTTTTCATGTGGATTTTGAGCAGAATCTGTTCCCATACCTGACAATACACATTGTGTAAATATACCCTAAGAAAAAAAAAAAAAAATTAAAAACTAATAAAACAACATGCATGTTTTTCAAAGTTCACTGTGCGTTCTGTGTTTTTAGCCAGTATTAAACATTGTTAGTTGTCATTACTGGAGAAAACATAAACAGGGATTTTTATAAAATATCCACTTAATGGATCACACATAATGAACAAAGAAAATTGTGACGCATTTCTGCCGTATAAAACGTCCTCGATTTTTCTCATTAGTTCCGTAAACAGCAAAGCTCATGGGTTTTAAATTTTTTATTTTAAGTTAAAAAAAGCATTATGTGCAGTTTAACCAATAATAACTCACTCGTATAGTATGTGTTCGTCCACCAACTCTGTCCTGAGCCTCCAACACAATGACATTGAGTCCTGCCTCTGTCAACAGTTTAGCAGCTGAAAGGCCTGAAAAAAAAGACAAAACCAATTACAAACCTTACACATTCACGAACAATTAGGAAATGTTAAATATCTGGTGTAGTGTACTGTAATTCATATAATTTATTGTGTAGTACTGTAGATACTGTGACAAAGTCACTGGCAAAGTGCTGGAGGGGAGATACGTTTCACTGAGGCTGTTCAGTGATTTGAAACCCAGAAGTTTCCTCCAGCACACTATGTATTGAGAGGGGTTAATCGGTCATTTTAAGGCCTGGGTTTTTGTGGACAACCATAGAGCAGGTAAGAGGTTGTCCACCAGGCCTCCAGAGGCATTTAGTGTTCAGTGGGTCTGAAGCTGGCAGCTCCATAGAAGTTGTTTCGTTTAGGTTAACTATACTGAATCTGGAAGTTATATCCTGAATGAGCGGAGACTGTATACCATTTTGTTTTGTTTCTTTTGCTGTTTTGCCAGAAGTGCCATGTTTATTTTCACTTCACGTTGGTTTATGCCTCATGTCTAATAAACCAGCAGAAGATTTAAAGAGACAGTGTACCTGTGTCTACCTCCATGCACAGCCCAGAGAGCAGATCTACCACAATACATTTAGTTTATTTCTATCTGATATCGGCTACTTCCATGTTTGACACTACTTGTTCTGTCCTTTTACAGTTTAGTTTTGTCATAAGATGAATTATCAGTTACATTGACATTATAAATGGCTCCAATACCAGTAGTTACGGTTTGATAATTCATGTGTATCATCATCCACAGACATTGAGGGAATTGAGTTCACTAATTGACAGACCACTGTATCTCATCTTCTCTTGTGAGAGCAGGATTTATTTATCTGTCCTGACTCCATTTTGGTTATTTTACATGCATCTCCTTTCTTTCCCAAATGGATTCGGTGTATGTTTTGAGATAACGGGTTCTCAGGAATTTCTTTGTCTAACAGGACTTAGAGATAACATAGCAAAATGAAAGTAAAGCCCCCGTCACACACAGCGATCTCGCTGCTGAGTCACTAGTTTTGTAATGCAACAGCGATCTCCCCAGCGATATCGCTGTGTGTGACATTCAGCGACGATCAGCCCCCCTGCTGGGTATCGCTGATCGTTGCTGAATGTCCTGGACATTTTTTTGATCGGTGGTCTCCCGCTGACAGGCACGCATAGCTGCGTGTGACAGGCGGGAGACCAGCGATCAGCTGGTAACCAAGGTACACATAGGGTTACCTGGTGCCGCGCAGTGCCTGGAAACCCGATGTGTACCTTGGTTACCAGCTCCCTGCACCAGCGGGCTGGTATCCAACGTACACTGCAGGTAACTAAGCGACGTTACCCGCAGTGTCTCTGTCCTGATCGCTGCCTGAGCTGCCTGTTTGACAGCTCACCAGCGATCATGTAGCGACACACCAGCGATCCTGACAAGTGCATATCGTTGTCGGGATCGCTGGTGTGTCGCTATGTGTGACGGGGCCCTAAGAGGTATGACACCTAAACTCTTCAGGTGGGTGTACAGGAAAGATGTATATCTTTGTACCGTGTTAGCCAGTAGATAGAAAAATATTCAGAACTGAGAGTCCTCAGTGGTTGATACCTTTTAATGGCTAACTGAAAAGATGGTAACAAATTGCTTTCGAGAAAACTCAGGTTTCTTCATCAGGCGTAGACTAATACAAAATATGAAGAATCACATATTTCTGCACAACACAGCACAGAAACAATGCAACAGATAAGACAAGTGACGTGAAGCAGAACTATCATTATGGGAGAGTGATGGACAGTTATGGCCAAATATATTGGCACAGTTCATAGATAAGGAGTGAAAGTTTTATTGTCCTCTGATTGGGGTCTGGTAATGTGTTGTGATGCCCCCACAAGGTCTTAGGTCTTAATTGATGTAAAAAGACATAAATCCATGTGACACATTCATTCCTGGTCTGAGTGTGTCAAAGGTCGTCATAAGTTTGTACTCCCAGGTGGGTGTAGACATTATTAACTTTAGCCAATAAGATGTATGTATGGTAATGCCAGCATGTATGTAGAGATAAGCTGAGCCAATTATATTGTTACAATGTATGTCCATTAGAAACCTATATAAACCCTGACTGATGATATAACAAAGAGAGTTCTGCTTAGATATATAAGAGTGTGTCTGCATGGTACTTCTGTAATGTACGTATTGTACGTATTTGGATTTTACAATTGAATTTGGAGCAGGTACAACATATCAGAACGTCTCACATTATGTGGTGACGACACTCTCTTATAACATGTTGGTTCTAGAGGATAGGAGGATGGTTCACGTGGCATTTAACCCCTTTCTGCCATCCAGTCCAGGTGACCTGGGCCCGTATGACCATGGACGGGATAGTAC
>VIAB01019529.1:11319-24389 GCA_009801035.1 Oophaga pumilio | reverse complement strand
AACAGGTATTTTATGAAAACTACGCCAAGCAACCCAGTAAGTAATACATCACTGGAATCAGGTTTCCTTGCCCTATGTTACGCTGCTCTCAGATTATATAGCAAGAACCTGCTGACAGATTCCCTCTAAAATTCAAATTTTGATCAGCTCTTTCATGGAGTCTCTGACATTTTATTTGGCCACTGTTCACCGCACAGTAATGTGTTGGGATGTGTCACATAATCATGGCACTATTTACACTGCGGTGACATCATATTTAATAACCACAGTCACATAACATGTCATGACAAGGGATAACACATTATCATGTACTGATGACTGCAAGGAAGTGGTGGGAATTGGGAAGGTGCCCTACGAGCTGGTATATTAACAGGTTTTGTGATATTCTGCACTGTACTATTAAGCTTTATACAAATAATTATCCAAATTACAGTTGCCCTTCATTTTACCTTTGGTTTGTAGTCTATGATCGCTCTATCCCTGCCCTTTCTCTGCTCTCTCCTTACCATCTCCCAGTCTTCTGTCTCTTCCACCTTTATCATTTCATCCCTATTTAAAACTTCCCTATTTATCCTACTGTTCCATTTCACACCGTATCGACTTTCTTCTGGAATGGATCCAGACTCCCCCATCATCTCCCTTGTATGGGGTCTCTTCAAAATTTATAGCCTCCTCTGCTCAATAGGATCCATTACCCCTGTAGATAAATCATGCATATATTAACCAGTACTCAAATGCCTGCAATAAAATCTTTCTCCTGCTTTGCACAAAGTCATTTACAGGTGACATTTCTGCAGTAATAGAGACAGAAGCAGGACATTATGCCAAGGAACATGCCGGGGGCCTGCAGAGACGGAGAGGAGGCTACTGTCAAATTTATCATAGAACTGTGTAATACTAGTGTGTACTTCTATTACTACTGCACTACTGAGTATCAACAGTGAGGCTTTAAAGAGAGTCGGTCAGTAGGATTATCCCTCCTTAGCCATCTATATAGGCATGTAGGTCATAGGAAGCTGAATAACATGATACCTTGATATCTGTGATCCAATGTCTTATTCCAGAGAAATCCACATTTTTCCTAATATGTAAATAAGCTATTAAGATCTTTGGGCCGGACATACAAGTACAAGAATCTTCCCCCGGAGCTTATCTTAATTGAAAGGGGACACTACCAGTGTCCGATATGTAGATCAGGAGAGCAGCCATTACATGTGTCACACTGGTAATGACCCTTTTTATTTAAAATAACCTCTGGAGGCAGATTCTCAGGCAGATCAGTGTCCGGCCCATAGATCTTAACCGCTCATTTACATATTAAGAAAAATGTTGACTATTCTGGAATAAAGCATTGTATCGCACATATCAAGGTATCATGTTATTCAGCTTCCTATGACCTACATAGCCATATAGAAGGCCTGGGAGGGTTTATCCTACTGACAGATCCCCTTTAACTTATATACCAAGGGATTTTGCAAGCCACTAAATAAAAAAAAATCATGGATATTAGCACCAGATTATCAGAAAAGTTGAAAAAGAACTAGAATCCTCAAAAGTCTTCAGGAAAAAAAATTCTGAAAGTTTTATGTGCTTCGGACTCAACCCCTGTGTGCCCTATACATATTTAGGGAGTGGGAACAGAGAAAGGAAAAGGGAGAATCCTGCAAAAAGAACATATAAGAGCAGGAACAGGCATGGAAAGGATTGAGGAGTGTGTTTGTACTTAAAGAAAAATTACTATCTCACTTTGTGGTGATCCACCCTGTTGAGAATTTCTGAAAGTTGGCAGATATGCTATGGGTTCATGTTGTGGAACATGTAGGCACTCCGTGCGTCGCACTGTAAGGATGTGACAGGGGCTGACATATGCATCTCCCTCTCTAAACCGTGTTTGTACCAAGTGTATGGTTATATTGTATTTTTTAGACTATTAATATATGAATCTGCATAGAGTTTCATAGGCACTAATGTACGCGGTTAATATATTGTAATTAATGTATAATGTTATTCATGTACAGTGCATAGGGAAAGTCTAATGTTAAGTTTAGAGTATATAAAGCATATCCTATGAAATAGAGATTAAGTTAGAAAGGGGGAAGATTTAGTTGGGGGCACATTAGATATAGGAAGTTCAGTGTATACTTTCAGAAGGTAGTGACTGAAGTTAAATAGGTGAAAGGTGAAGTTTGCCCAGCAACCAACCGCTTGGGCACTCAGAGTAAAGAGACAGTGTTTGGTCCAGTCCACAGTGGGAGAGGTTAGGTCCAGTAAAAGGTAACTACTTCCTGATTTAGTCAGTTAGTGAGGAGAGTTCATTGGTGACAGTTACTAGGGATAGTTCAAGGTGCAGTGGGCTGAAGCACGGGCAAAGATGTTCTGGCGGTATGAGGTTGCACAAAACTCCCTACAGGACATTCCTGCAACATCCGGAGCCTAAGGCTCGAGTTTGGAGCTATGGAGAGCACCAACAACCCTTCCATACAGTGGAAGATGGGTGTGGAACAGTGTGAGGGAAACGTTGCGAATCTCGGGCATACTGCAGAGTCGGATTGGGAAATTCTGGGGCTGACAGGAGGATCAAGCGTAGGGGTGATCCGTGCTGAACGTGTGACAACAAGAGTGAGATGTTCTGTGTGGAGGAAGCAAATGGCAGAGGGCGCTGTAGCCAATACTGCAGGTTAAAGATGGCTGTACTTGACCTGTTCAGTAAAGGGAACTGGGACACTGTTTACTTGTGGGGTGCCAGGGTGTGGGAGACCAGCAGCCCCTCGCCCATGACTACCACCCTGCGCACCTTACAGCATTATGGCACTTCTGCATAAATCTTTCATAGAAGGATGGGTATATTTGGTGCACACTATAGCCAAGCACATTTTTACTAATTATGCTTGAGTCTATTGTTGGTAAATTTTCTCATTAATTCTTGCTTTTTAAATACACTTTAAAGTTGTAGAAGAAAATTGGAAAAGCTTTCTTCCAAGAACAGCGCCCCTTTCCCCCGTGTACAGTTGTGTGTATTATTGAAGGTCAGCCCCACATTGAGCTGAGCTACGTAAAGCAGGTCTGACGCTGTTTATGAAATAAAGCAGCCATGACTTAATAAATCTGCACAATCCCTTTATCCTATCTGTTAATGGGACCAGACAAATACAGCAGGATTATCATATATTCTGGATTATTGGACAATTATCGATAATTTATCTGTAAGTGAAGGGATACACCCTACAGTAAAATAGTAACCAGAGGCTCAGCCTTCCGCATTTGTGAGACTGTATTCCAAATTCAGAGAAGGATTTTAGAAATTTCTGAATTATCAGATGTTGGATTAAAGAAATTTCCCTTCCTGTATTTTTATATTTAAGTAACTATCCCCCCTAGGAGTTTACAGCACGTGGACGATGTCATCTATAGGCAATGTCAGGTCATGTAGGACAGTCAGCTTTGTGGAGGTTAAGTGTATCCACGGTGCAGAGGACATTAGTCAGACTCCACATGTACAAGATGGGTCTTTAAGATGCTGGAAACATATAGTTTGTCCTGAGGCAGTAAGCTTAAGTCAAAGAGCAACAATTGCATGCGGCTCAGCAAGAAGCAGGCGGACGGCAGGTCTAGAGCTTCTGGTTTTACAAGAAGAGAACCAATTAAAAATGGCTTAATAATAAAGACGGGGAACAAGATACTGCAAGAAAAATAGATACACAGGCATGGTGGAAGTAAAGGTACCCAGGAGATGATAGATAGATAGATAGATAGATAGATAGATAGATAGATAGATAGATAGATAGATAGATAGATAGATAGATAGATAGATAGATAGATAAGGACAAAGTTAGAAAGAAAGAAAGAAAGAAAGTGAGAAAGAAAGAAAAAGAGAAAGAAAGAACGAAAGAAAAAAAGAAAGAAAGAAAGAAAAAGTGAAAGAAACAAAGAAAGAAAAAGAGAAAGAGAAAGAAAAAGAAAGAAAGAAAGAAAAAGTGAAAGAAAGAAAGAAAGAAAAAGAGAAAGAAAGAGAAAGAAAAAGAAAGAAAGAAAGAGAGAGAGAAAGAAAGAAAGAAAGAAAGAAAGAAAGAAAGAAAGAAAGAAAGAAAACGAAACAAAAAGAAAAAGAAAGAGAACGAAAGAAAAAGAAAGAAAATTGTGGGACCACTGGGTGGTAGACCTGAACTTTCACCATATTGTTGGATTCATTGATTGTCACTTTCATAGAAGACCTATGTCTGTGAGACTCCTTGAACCTGTCCTACTAAACATTAAAGACCAGCTTCTAGGTCCAGGAGGAAGGTCAGCAGAGCCCTGGGGGATGAGGCGCAGCATTGACTTCCACCCTTTTAATCATTGGGAGCAAAGCAAGACATGTAACTGATCTCCTTAGTAAAGCTTACCAGTACATCTTCCCTAATATTAACATCCCTCTAATAAAACCGCCCTTCAGACAGAATAATAACCTGTTAAATATCGCACTGGCACAAGGTCATCCGTCTCTGACTCTGCACCATTGATCATGATGCCAATTAAACATGACACCGCCATAAGATATCATTACTGTACCATGTGATCAGTGTTTTAACCCAAAGCATCCAAGCTATAGTCAAAAATAAGGACACACAGCAATTAAAAATGTATAAAGGATAACTCCACTGTACAGTGTAAGGGTGTAGGATCTCAATCCATCTAGCTGCAGTGGAGCTATTGTTTGGAGTGGTAACTGAGCATGTGGTAGCTGAGTCATTCTAGCAGCTTTATTTTCTTTCTCTGAAACCAATTGAGAGTTTCCTCGGCTGTGTGTTTGGCATCATTGTCTTGCTGGAATTTCCACCCTTGTTTCATCTTCATCATCCTGATTGATGGCAGCAGATTTATATAAAGAATGTTTCAGTACATCTGTCCAATCACCCTTCCTTCAATCATATGAGGTTTACAAGTGCTGTATGCTGAAAAATAGACCCACCCCATGGTGTTCCCACCTCCAAACTTCACTGTTGGTTATTGTGTTTTTGGGGTGATATGCAGTGCCTTTTGGCCTCCAAACATGGTGTGAATTATGGCATCCAAAGTGTTCATCTGACCAGACTATATTCTCCCAGTATTTCACAGGCTTGTCTAAATGTTGTTGGTCAAACTTTAAATGCACTTGAACATGCTTTTTGTTCAGCAATGGAGTCTTGTGTGGTGAGCATGTATACAGGACATGGAGGTTGGGTGCATTACTTATTGTTTTCTTTGCAACAATTGCTGTGTTCCCACACCCTGGCACCCCACAAGTAAATAGTGTCCGGTTTCCCTTATGCTGTGCATGTACGTTATAACACTCACTGTTTGGCCAGAAGCCTCCGCTGACTCCATGATCCCAGATCCAGGAACATCCACACATTGAACAGGAGACACTTAATCCTTTTCAAACAGTTTAACTTTACTGACCAGTCTAAACTCCATCTTAAGCCGGGGTCACACTTGCGTATGGCATCCGATACGAAAGCATCGGATGCGATATGCTAATGACCCTCGGCTCCTGCTCTGCTTCGAGCGGGAGCCGAGTGTCATGCTGCTGTGCTCCGAGCCTCGAGCACAGAGCGGATCAGAGCACAGCCGCGGAGGAGGCAGAGAAACTAATTTTTCTATCTCCTCCATTGCCGGCGTTGGCGTATATCGTACAGCACTTGGATGATATCTGTGACGCCACTTGGGGAAACGAGAACCTAGAGTGGACCCTCTGGACTGTGGAACAGACCTACCCCTGGGCGAGCAGACCAACCCCTGTACAGGGACCGTCAGGGGCAAGCCCAGAGGTCACTGGACCACGGAGGCCGATACCAAGAGGAGCGGTTCAGATAGAGAGAGGGACGAGGAATAGAGGGAAAGCGCAGGAGTACGGTGGACACAGTAGAACAGGAACCATGATAAGGAACCAGGAGCAGCGGACACGGGAGATGGATGACAGGACAGGAATACGGGAGAGCAGCGGCGGGAGACAACTGCGGAGAGTTAGAGGGAAGAGGAGTATGGGACCAGAACAGGGTACAAAGATATGAACTTGCAGGGTACTGGCAAGGCGGCGCATGAGGTACGAGCGAGCAGCGCAGAGTGCAGGGCAGAGTACAAGCATACTGGGCATGAGCATATAGTGCACGGGGCACAAGGAAGCAATGGCAGGCCTGTGACACTAGCGGGAGGCTATTTGACTACCAGGCACCTCCAATAAAAGGAGGCAGCCTAAAAAAACTGCACGCATTACCCGGATTGGCTGTAGGGGATTTCAGGGTCCGGGCATCCGAGGACAAAAGGAGCTGCAGAGGTCTAAGGACCCCAGGGCACATGCGCAGAGGCCGGGATCCTCCTGCACAGTGCAGGACCGGAAGCCGGGAAGGAGCAGAGCGGGGACGAGCGAGGTCAGCGCACGGGGACCCGGAAGCAGAGCCAGAGGTGCGACCACCCGGGAGAGCGGACACAGCAGCGGTAACAATATCCGAGTGATGTGCGCTCTGTCACTCGCACCCATAGACTTTTATGAGTGCGAGTGCGCCGAGACTCGGCCGAGTGTCGGTGACAATCGCAGCATGCTGCAATTTTATTCGCATTTACCAATGCAGCTGTTTATGTTTATTCTAATTTTACTCGCACGTAGAATACAGCCGAGAAAAAAACAGTGATGGGGGCTGACCCATAGATACTTGTCCGAGTTATATCGCATAGCACTCGTCCGCTTCGTCATCGCTAGTGTGATTCCGGCCTTAGTCACAGCACAGTACGATGTTACATTCACGTTTTTTGAGTTATCCTTTTCTTGTCTGTAACCCCTGGCCCCTGAGTTACTCTGTTCAGCTCTGTAGCTCTCATGGGTTCCGACTCGACTTTCTGAAAATGCCCTATAAAAGTGACAGTCACAATATCCCCATAACAGTGACAGCGACAACGTCCCCATAACAGTGACAGCCACAATGTCCCCATAATAGTGACAGCCACAATGTCCCCAAAACAGTGACAGCCACAATGACCCCATGACAGTGACAGCCAGAAAGACCCCATAACCTCTTTTGACAAACCTACAACCTGCAGTAACCACCGATCCACCAAACCAGCTCTACCCTCACCTACTGTATCCTCACACATCCCTTGTAGATTGTGAGCCATTGCAGGCAGGGTCCTCTCTCCTCCTGTACCAGTCGTGACTTCTATTGTTTAAAATTACTGTACTTATATTTATTATGTAGAAGGAGCACCCGCCAGGGCCGTGGGGTATCCGGTACTGGTCCACTTCTTAAAGGGGAAATGTCACAGCAGCAATGACCCGATCCGTGGCCCTGGGCGTCCCATTCAAAATGGGTATAAAGGGGAAATAAAGTTTGTGATATAATGTTCTTGACACCAACTGTGGTATTAGGCAAGGAGTAGTCGATACTGCAATTCAGATCCTCTGGGGCTGATGGTAGTGCAGCAAAGATGTTCAGCTCTCCACAGGCAGAGCTAACCCCAGAGCAGAGTTAGAATTAAGGACGGTGGTGACAATGATGGTGGTAGTTGTTGTGGTGCAGGGGGTGTCACAGAAATGAATCAGAGGACACAGCAGGGTGCAGTTCTCAATGCTTTACTCACAGTTATGCAGAAACTGTCTTCAGCCAGATGCTGTGTCCTCCCGGCCTTTGGTCCAGCAAACTCCCAGGTAGATTAGGATACACCTTTCCAATACTCCTTTCAGTGTATTTCTCCCCTGGCCGTCTCACTGCGCTGGCTCCCACTTCTGCCCTGTGCCGCTCACCCAGAGCCCAAAACCAGTAGCTGCGAGTCCTGTCGGGCGACGTCCTCTGAGTCCCCTTGACTCTATTTATAGCTGCCTTTTCGGAGTGTAGGTGAGTGATTGTAGCTGTGACACCTGCAATTACCACAGCCTCCGGTTTTTTAGCAGAACGTACATTCTCTAAGTTGGGGCCGGTCCCCGTCTGCGACCTGGTCCCTCCACGTCTGGATGCGGGCCCCACAAGTGGCTTCGACACTCCCTGTGTCCCTAGGGCCCCTTCTGTCCTCCCGGGAACTTCCTTCTGTCTCTCCCTCTCAATTTTCTCTTCTCACACTCTCTCCCGTCTGGGGACAAGCTCCTCACAGCTTGAGCTCCCCTTCTAGACTGTTCTTTCTCCTCTGTCCTCTAAGCTCTTCCCCATTTTCTACCTTCCTCACCCACACCCCAACACCCTTTCCTACCCAGCCTGGGATGAGGCCTTCCTCCCAAAGGGCATACCCAGATGCCCCGACTGAACTAGTGTGTGTTGGGTGCGAGTGTTAGAGTTCTGGCTAGTGTTCCCTCCTTACCTGAGAGTGGGATACCACATCTCTTGATTAGGTGCAATACCTCTGTGGCGACTGGACCCTCAGGGGCGCCACATATACCCTTCCTTACATGTAAAGTGCCATGGAATAAATAGCGCTATAATAATAAATAATAATAATAACAGTGACAGCCATAATGACCCCATAACAGTGACAGCCACAATGACCCCATAACAGTGACAGCCACAATGTCCCCATAACAGTGACAGCCACAACATCCCAATAAGTGACAGCCATAATGCCCCCATAACAGAGACAGCCACAATGACCCTATAAAAGTGACAGCCAAAGTGTTCCCATATTAACAAAAGTCAGAGTGCCCCCATAACAGTAACATTCACAGCCCCCCTAAAACAGATTTCCAATAAGTGACAACCACAGTCCAATAGCAGTCAGGGGTAATCTGACTGCTATATTGATGGCAGCCAGATTACCCCCTTAACAATGACAGACTCCCTGTAACAGTAGTAACTTTTCAGCATAAGAATGACAGTGCTCCCATATTAATAATAGTCACAGCACCCCCATAAGTTACATTTATAGCCCCTCACTAACAGTGAGTGACTTTTCCCCATAACATTGACAGCAACAATTCTTCTATAACAGCGGCAGAACCAGGCCCCTCACAATAATCCAAGCCACAAAAACCACCCAAAAATCTGGTAATTCAAAAGAAAAACATTTTCTACCTGAAATCTCTGAGATCTCCGCCTTTTTGGCATATAACATAGAACACACAAGATAATATATTGCATGTTGGATAACTCCTTGTATCTTTATCGCTTCAATCTGTTGATGTGGAGAAAATAGTGAAATGTGATTATATAAGATCACAGGAGGATACATACTGAACATTCCCAGATTGTATCTGTGTCGTCAGGACCTGGCCGCACTATTAGGTTTTCCAGTGCTGTATGTAATCAAGATTTATATCTGGGTGAGATCCACACTGATCAGTGAAGTTATGTTATATAAGATAATCCGGGATGAAATTTCCAAAATATACCATGCAGAAAGGAAATATTATCTTCGCAAACAGCTTCTCACAGGTCATAATGCCCACAGTTAGTACAGATGAAGAATTAGGATGGGTCTGTGTCGTATATCTTGGCGTACAATCGTGGCCAAAAGTTTTGAGACTGGCAAAAATTTTGCTTTTCACAAAGTTTGCTGCCTTAGTTTTTACAGTGGCAATTTGCATTAAGTCTAGATTGTTATGAAGAGTGATCACATGAACTGCAAATGTAAATCAAACATGCATCAGATCATAAAGAGCTTCAAAGAAAAATGTTCAAGTGCTATGAAGAAGGCTTAATGGCGCAAGAAAAGTCCAGTAAGTGCAAGAACCATTTCCTGAAGAGAATTCAGCATAGAAATTTGCTCAACATCAGTGCAGAGCTTGCTCATGAACGGTAGCAGGCAGCGTATCAGCATGCACAGTGAAGCGAAGGCTTTGGAGACTGGACTGGTATCAAAGAAGGCAGCAAAGAAACCACTTCTCTTCCATAACAACATCAAAGACAGACTGACATTCTGCCGAAAATACAGGGATTTGACTGCATAGGACTGGGGTAAAGTTATTTTCTCTGGTGAATCCCCCTCAGATTGTTAGGAACATCAGGAAGAATGATTGCCCAGAGAAGAAAAAGTAAGCACTACCATTAGTCCTGTGCCATGCCAACAGTAAAACATCCTGAAACCACTCATGTGTGGGATTGTTTTTCATCCATGGAGTGGGTTCACTCACAATTTTGCCTAAGAAAATTGCCATGAAAAAAGAATGGGATATAAACTTCCTTCAAAAGCAACTTCTACCAATGATCCAGGAGCAATTTGGTGATGATTTTGGCAAAATAATGGAGACCATGTCACAAGCCAAAAGTGATATCTAAGTGGCTAAGTGGCTCAGTGACCAAAACATTGACATTTTGGTACAAGGCCAGGATACTTCCCAGACCTTAATCCCATTGAGAACCTGTGGTCAATCCTCAAACAGCGGGTGAACAAACAAAAACACAGAAATTGTGATAAACTCCAAGCACAGATTAGGGAAGAATGGGTTACTTGTTATCAGTCAGGGATTTGGCCCAGAAGCTGAAATCCAAAAGGGCCGAAATCTTGAAAAATAAGGCACAGCACTGTAAATATTGGGTTTATGTATTTGTCAATAGGTTAAAAACTTTTGAAATGCTTATAATTGTTCTTCAGTAACTATAGAAACATCTGACTGGCATGCCGAGTTGCCAAGTTTTCTAGGCAAAGCCTTTACTCGGTATTTTAGACTATAATGGAGAGCAGATTCCTAGCAGAAACTCCTGAAGAATGACCATGTTACTTCTTTTTTTTTGTTGTATATTTCTTTATTAAAATAAACATCGGCAACAGTACAGCATAGAAGTCTATTACAGTTACAACGGTAAATCAAGTACCAAGCATGCTGATTGTTGTAGGGATTTAGAGCAGTAAATCAGAGTTACAACTTTTAACAATAACAAGAATAACAAAAGGGGACCACATTGTAGCATTTATGGCAGAAAATGAGGTTAAAGATGATGTCAGCAATGGCTATATTGGGTCGAGAAAGATCAATAGTAAGCCTCATTCGACAGTAATAATTATGTCGTGGGCGCGAACAAGTCAGGCGGATGTGTAAGCCTATGTCTCACGGGTCTAGACTAGAATGAGGATACAGGGGCCTGGTTCCCTATGTGTTGGGAGGACCCAAGGGTGGGGTCTGGAGCTTTGGAGAGGTATGGAGGGAACTAAGCTTGGCCATCTTTTGTCTCCAGGGAGCCCATGCCTCTAGAAACAAATGATGTGAGTGAGACTCCCAACTGGAGAGTTCCTCTAGCCTATATATTAAATTAATTTTTTCAAACCATTCTGGCAGGGTAGGTGGAGTTGGGCTCTTCCAATAGGACGAGATTAAGTGCTTAGCTGCACTTTTGGGTCCCATGTTTCTTTAGTTTACAATCCGCTGAAGGGCAGGAGAGCAATACTTCTTTGGGGGAAAGGAGCTTGGTGATCAGTTTAAGGTCAAGGAGCGTTTTGTTTACTTCCGACCAGTATTCTGACCATGTTACTTCTTTTAACCTCCCTATGGTTTCCAAACCATGAAGTGGTTACAAGAGGTATCAAAAGGATGAATGTGTGCACAGCAATTCTTGCAATAGATCAGTCCAGTGCACCACTCTGTTGTCTGTGCACAGTTGGTGCAACCCTCCATATAGAGAAATCCTGGACCCAGGGCAACAGACGCCCTCCTTTTGGTAGCTTTATTAAGTGCAGAGAAATCACAACATTTCTGCCTCACAGGGCCTTTATTAAGCCATAGAAAAAGATGAGAGATGCATATCTCTTTTTCTATGGCTTGATAAATACCCTGACCAGCCAAAACATTGTGATTTTTCTGCACTAATAAAATTACCAAAAGGAGGACATCTGGTGGTCTAGTTCTGTCATTTGACATTGCCGTGTATTATATCAATATTTTGAAAAAGACGTTGTGGGCACATACCCCAAAAGATCTGAATTCACTGAACCAGCAAACTGTGGAAACCAAAATGTGGGTTAGTCTCAAATCTTTTGGCCACAATTGCACATGATGTGGACCATCTGGTTTTCCACATTTGGCTTTGAGCTAAAGCAAGGATCACAGACTCAGTGTCACGGATGTGTCACAGGTTGCAGACCGTTGCACTGCCTCTGTCTGCCGCAGGTCACAGTTGTTTGCTTTGCAGACTAGTGGCCACCTCCCCTGGTGCTAATGACCACACCTGGACCTGGGTGTTTATAAAGGGTATGCCACACTAAGCGAGATCGCTAAACGAGATCGCTACTGCGTCACCATTTATGACGCAGTAGCGATCTCATTAGCGACTTAACTGTTAGATTCCAAACACAACTCATCAGCGATCTGTGATTCCAAACACATCTCATCAGCGATCTGTATAACAACCTCTGCGGTCGTTGGGAAAACCTAGTCCCACCTGCGATGCTGGTGAAGTCGTTCCTAAAGGGTGTCACACTCAGCGATTCAGGCTCACCAGCGGGACACCAACGACCAAAAAACGGCTCAGAACGTTCATAAGCGATCAACGACATCTCAGCAGGGGCCACATCGCTGCTACATGTCACACACAGCTAAGTCGCTAGCGATATCGCTACTGCGTCATAAATGGTGATGCAGTAGTGATCTCGTTAGCGATCTCGTTAGCGATCTCGCTTAGTGTGGCATACCCTTAACTCCCTACTACCTGTTGGTAGTTGCTGGTGTTATTTGCTATTTGCACTTCTCTGTTGAAGCTTGGAGCTGTAGCTGTCTGCTAGTGTCCTCTTGGAGTTTAGAGGGCGTCTGCGTTTCTCTCTGAGTCTACTCAAGATAAGTGTCCCCCTGGTTTCTTTTATCCTTATTGTCTTTAATGTTAGTGAGATTGACTAGCAATCATCCTGTCCTTCCCAGTGCAGGGCTTTTCAACAGGATCACAAAGGGACTAGGTATCCTGCTCGGCGATAGGTGCGAAACCTATATAGGGATGGTAGGAGAGACAGGGTGACGTTAGATCAGACTAGGGGTCTCCACTTTCCCCTTCCCTGGTGTTTGGTTCCCCTTCCCTTATCCCTTTATGTTGCACTTAGGTTGTCCTACACTGTGCATGACACTCAGGCATTTTTTTCCAAACTCCATATCGTGTTTTCAGGATTCCATTGGTATTACACAGGTAATGGGATTATTGTCAAAGCATCAGTAA
>VIAB01019525.1:7370-31302 GCA_009801035.1 Oophaga pumilio | reverse complement strand
ATGATGCTGCCACCACCATGTTTGACAGTGGGGATGGTGTGTCTAAGGAATGAGCTGTGTTGCCTTTACGCCAAAACATATCGTTTGGCATTGTTGCCAAAAAGTTTTATTTTGGTGTCATCTAACCAGAGCACCTTCTTCCACATGTTTGGTGTGTCTCCCAGGTGGCTTGTTGCAAACTTTATCGACACTTTTTATGGATATCTTTGAGAAATGGATTTCTTCTTGCCACTCTTTCATAAAGGTCTTATTTGTGCAGTGATTGTTGTCCTATGGACAGACTGTCCCACCTCAGCTGTAGATCTCTGCAGTTCAACCAGAGTGATCATGAGCCTCTTGGCTGCATCTCTGATCAGTCTTCTCCTTGTTTGAGAAGAAAGTTCAGAGGAACGGCCGGGTCTTGGTAGATTTGCAGTGGTATAATACTCCTTCCATTTCAATATGATCGCTTGCACAGTGCTCTTTGGGATGTTTAAGGTTTTGGAAATCATTTTGTATCCAAATCCAGCTTTAAACTTCTCCACAACAGTATCATGGACCTGCCTGTTGTGTTCCTTGGTCTTCATGATGTTCTCTGTTCTTCAAACAGAACACTGAGACTATCACAGAGCAGAGAGCAGGTACATTTATACGGAGACTTGATTACACACAGGTGGATTATATTTATCATCATTAGTCATTTAGTACACAATTGCATCATTCAGAGATCCACAATGAACTTCTGGAGTGAGTTTGGTGCACTGAAAGTGTAATGCTTCCCACGGCTGCAGGGCGTTGGGACATGCCATAGCTTGCCTAACTAGCCAATGCTCCCACGCCGCCAGACCTAGACGACGTGAGGCATGCGTCCCAGATGGTAAGGGAATGTGGACCCACTGGACCACAGAGGGAGACCCGGGCCTGCCCGGACTAGGGGAGGGCAGTGACCGGGACCTGAGGCAGCTGAGCATGTGGGCAAGATGGAGACCTGCAGGACTAGACAATACCGCATAACTTCAGGTATGAAGAAACATAAAGTTTACTTGAAGACAAACACAGTACATAAACAGATCATAATGCCAGGCTCCCGATTCCGCTCATCAGCGAAGGGTACACGTCTCAGGATTACAGACGAGTGCAGGAGGACATCTCGGGTTGATGCAGTCCAGGGTTATCTGGCACGGTCATACTAGGGCAGCCTCTCTCTCAGGCCTCAGGCGTAGCACAGGCTCAGCAGGAGAACATCAGACACTGACCCAGGACAGACGTCATCACAGGGTAGACCACGGGGGAACCGGCAGGACATGGGAACATCAGGAACATGGACTGGATCTCAGGAACACGAACTCAGGAACATGGACTCAGGAACACGGACAAGACATCAGAAACATGGACTGGAACTCAGGAACACGGGCTGGAACTCAGGAACACGGACTAGAACTCAGGAACACGGACTCAGGAACATGGACTCAGGAACACAGACTCAGGAACATCAGGACACTGGCATCGGACTCCGGACATCTGGCAATGATCGGCAGGCTCCGGACATCTGGCAACGATCGGCAGGCTCCGGGCATCAGGCAGGGAAGGACAGGATCTGGACATCTGGAAGTGGTCATCGGACATCAGGCCATGGTCATCACGCATCGGACATCAGGCCGTGGTCATCAGGCTCCAGACAAGGGGTCATGATCCTCGGACTATGGACATCTGGCAGCGACCTAAAAAGGAACCCAAGCGGTCTGGTGCAAGCCCCGCCAGGCTCAACAGGAGCCAGCCGGGGATTGCACCGAATAACAAGCTGAGCACAGAGTAACAGAAACTCAGCACACACATTGGACTCCTCCTTTAAAGATAAACCCAGGTTATATCACAGAAAGTCAGATAGCAAAGAATCACAGTCACTGGGCACAGGGTTCAGGACACAGAAGGACTTCAGGAACCTAACACCGCAGACACGGTTCAGACAGTCAGGTACAGGAACCAATCCAGGATCAGGGATTCAGGAAACAAAACACAACAGGAACAGGCCTGGATATGCAACCTCCTGGAAGGGCGATCTGGGTATTCTGCCCCCAGAGCTGTCAGAAACACAAGACAGGACAAAGGGAATCAGCTCTCCCAGAAATGATCGCACTCAAAGCAGGAGCTGAACAAACAAACACACATGGCTAGGTTCAGGAACTCAATGCAAAGCTCTGGCAACGCCCCACAGGGCAGGGGAACTTTATATATGAGCTGACTCACAGCGATAGGCTGGAGCAGCTATTCTAGTGCACACTCATTCCTCATAAAAGCAAGGAAGGTGTGGCCCGCGCACCCTATGCAAAGCCAGACACAAATCAGCACAGCAAGGACACCTGGCAATGGCTGCAGCCTAAACACACGTAGTAAGTCATGCACCACTGCAGAGGACATTGCAACCTACGGGTAGCTTCCACAGCGGTAGCCAGGGACCGTACATGCGGGTAGTCATGCAGCGCAGCGGAGACACTCACGCATGTACGGCTATGCAGCGGAGCTGGGAAGTGAGAAGCATCAATACAGGTAACAGACAACAGTATCCAAGCTTGTTAGGGGGAAAGGAGCACAAGGGTTAAAGCAAAGACATGCCAAGTAATGCTGGAAAACAAGGTACAGATAATACCAGCGTTACAGTATCCCCCTCCTCAGGCCCCCTCTTCTGGAGACCCAAGTAAAAAAAAAATTCCCCAGAAAATTCACTTTGGTTTGGCGGTAAGTTCCACAGTTCACAATATGGCAGCAGATTTCATAGCTCGAAAAGTCTGAACCGCTGACTAAGCGGGGAATCGAGCCATCTAGTCCACTTACCACGTGGGGACCAAGCAGTCTAGTTCGCACATTAGGTGGAGCTTGGAGAAAGTCCTGCAGACCACATATGCTCAGCGGAGTCCATGGCCAGAGCTTTCCGTAACGCTTCCCATGGCTGCGGGGCGTCGGGACATGGCATAGCTTGCCTAACTACCAATGCTCCCACGCCACCAGTCCACGACGACGTGAGGCATGCGTCCCAGATGGTAAGAGAATGTAGACCCACTGGACCACAGAGGGAGACCTGGGCCTGCCCGGACTAGGGGAGGGCAGCGACCGGGATCCATGGAAGCCGAGCATGTGGGCAAGATGGCGACCTGCAGGACTAGACAACACCGCACAACTTCAGGTATGAAGAAACACAAAGTTTACTTGAAGACAAGCACAGTACATAAACAGAACATAATGCCAGGCTCCCGATTCCAGCTCATCAGCGAAGGGTACACGTCTCAGGATTACAGACGAGTGCAGGAGGACATCTCGGGTTGATGCAGTCCAGGGTTATCTGGCACGGGTATACTAGGGCAGTGTCTCTCTCAGGCCTCAGACGTAGCACAGGCTCAGCAGGAGAACATCAGACACCGACCTCAGACAGACTTCAGACGATGGCGGGGTGATCACGGTTGATGCAGTCCAGGGTCATCTGGCATGGGCATACTAGGATGGCCTCTCTCTCAGGCCTCAGGCATAGCACAGGCTCAGTAGGAGAACATCAGACACTGACCCAGGACAGACGTCATCACAGGGTAGACCACGGGGGAACCGGCAGGACATCGGAACATCAGGAACAGGGACAGGACATCAGGAACATGGACTAGAACTCAGGAACATGGACTCAGGAACACAAACTCAGGAACACGGACAGGACATCAGGAACATGGACTGGAACTCAGGAACATGGTATCAGGAACACGGACAGGACATCAGGACTTAGATCTCAAGAAGAACACTGGCATCGGACTCCGGACATCTGGCAACGACCGACATGTTCCGGACCTCAGGCTGCGGACATCAGGCTCCAGACATGAGGCCGCAGTCATCAGGCTCAGGACATCTGGCAACGATCGGCAGGCTCCGGCATCAGGCAGGGAAGGATCGGATCCGGACATCTGGAAGAGGGCATCAGACATCGGACATCAGGCCGTGGTCATCAGGCTCCGGGCAAGAGGCCACGATCCTCAGACTCCGGACATCTGGCAGCGACCTAAAAAGGAACCCAAGCGGTCTGGTGCAAGCCCCGCCAGGCTCAATGGGAGCCAGCCGGGTATTGCACCGAATAACAAGCTGAGCACAGAGTAACAGAAACTCAGCACACATACTGGACTCCTGCTTCCAAGATGAACCCAGGTTATATCACAGAAAGTCAGATAGTAAAGAATCACTGTCACTGGGCACAGGGTTCAGGACACAGAAGGACTTCAGGAACCTAACACCGCAGACACAGTTCAGACAGTCAGGTATAGGAACCGATCCAGGATCAGGAATTCAGGAAACAAAACACAACAGGAACAGACCTGGATATGCAGCCTCCAGGAATGGTGATCTGGGTATTCTGCCCCCAGAGCTGGCGGAAACACAAGACAGGACAAAGGGAATCAGCTCTCCCAGAAATGATTGCACTCAGAGCAGGAGCTGAACACACAACCACACATGGCTAGGTTCAGGAACTCAATGCAAAGCTCTGGCAACGCCCCACAGGGCAGGGGAACTTTATATATGAGCTGACTCACAGCAATAGGCTGGAGCAGCAATTCTAGTGCACACCCATTCCTCATAAAAGCAAGGAAGGTGTGGCCCGCGCACCCTATGCAAAGCCAGACACAAATCAGCACAGCAAGGACACCTGGCAATGGCTGCAGCCTAAACACACGTAGTAAGTCATGCACCACTACAGGGGACCTTGTAACCTATGGGTAGCTTCCACAGCAGTAGCCAGGGACCGCACATGCGGGTGGTCATGCAGCGCAGCAGAGACATTCACGCATGTACGGCTTTGGAGTAGAGCTGGGAATTGAGCAGCATCCATACAGGTAACAGACAACAGTATCCCAGCTGGTTAGGGGGAAAGGAGCAAAAGGGTTAAAGCAAAGACATGCCAAGTAACGCTGGAAAACAAGGTACAGATAATACCAGAGTTACACAATTTCTGTGAATCCCACACACATTTTTTAGACCAACCCGTGCACAAGCAGAACAAAGTAAAAGTCTTACACTTTGGAGAGGATGATGCAGGAGTATTTGGAGCTCAATATCAATGCCATCAGAGATGGTTTGGACCTTTTTCCATTTTCGTGTTTAAAAATGAAATAGTGGCCTACAGTGTAGTGTAGTCTGTCATGCCTTGGAGGTTTTGTCATGCCCGGCAGCCACAGTTCTCTGAGAACGTGTCTTCAGCGCTGCTGGTGGTGTCCTGATGGATCCGGCTGTCCCCTGAAAGTGTAGATTGGCTAACTTTCATTAAAATGAAAAGTCATGGATCTCCAATGACTTTTGCACCCCAGTCACAGACTGAGCACACCAGGCAATGGTGTCATTTTTAGTGTCATGCATAAATCTCACGTTACTGCAGTCTGTGCCATCTTTGCTGTGTCTTCTGTGCCTGCTGTTGCTTCTGCTGCTGATGTTCCAAACAATTTTTTTAAATGTGGAGACTGCAAGTTGGGTCTCCCTCTGGTGGGTTGCCTATGGTGGAAGGTGTGTCAGAGACTTATTATAATATTCCTACTCTGTCGAAATTGATGCCACTTTAGTGATAAATGACAATTATTTTTTGAAATGTGGAGAATGGAAGTTGAATCTCCATCTGGTAAGTTGCCTTTGTAATTAGGACTCCCAGACAAGCAGGCCTGCACTCACTTTCAGTTCAGCAGTTTGTCCTGTTCTCTGTACTCCACCCTCTTTCAGCACAGCAGCCAGTCCTGAATGAGAATGAGTCCTCCTGCACATGCTAAAGATAAGCGCTTGAGCTCCATTATTTCTAATCTGTTGGACACAGAAATGCTGCCTTTTTGTCTGAAGTATGAAGACAGTTTCAGAAAGTTGATGGCCCTTGCAGTCCCTCAGTACCAATTGCCGAGTCTTCATCTGGTGAATTGCCTGCAGTAGAAGGTGTCAGACGCCTATTATAATATCTTTACTCTGTGGAAATTGATGCCACTTTAGTGGTGTGCGACAATTATTTTTTGAAATGTGGAGACTCCAAGTTGGGTCTCCATCTGGTGGGCTGCCTGTAATAGAAGGTGTGTCAAAGACCTATTATTTTTTTTCTGCTCTGTGGACATCTGTCCGTTCACCGAATCCTAACCAAACCAAAACTTGGAAGGTTCGCTCATCTTTAGTAGGGAGAACTGGTGAAGATTAGAGATGAGCCAATATTTAAATGTTTGTTTTGGATTACGATCGTCAAATTTGCAATATTCACTGATTAATTCGTCGAATATTCGACGAAGATAACCGAACACCATTCATCTCAATGGGAGGCAAAAACAAATGCATGCACAACACCCTATAACAGCCCCAAATGCTGTCAAAACACATCAAATTAGGGGCAGACACCAGGAAAGTGGCCTCAATTCATCCACAGTACAAATTGTTGCATGGCACTGCAGCAATCAGCCAGGCATGAGGTATTGTGGTCTAGATCAGCATTTACAGCTTTCAATTGAACATCACAGTAAGATGATGTGGGTGAGAGATCAGTGTAGGACTCCTTTTCTGGGAGCCCTGATACCATATGCAACACCTCTACCTGCTTTCATGCTGAGACACACTCAGGTGGCACAAATATCAGTTTTGTAGAATACCATTGTCAGAAAAATTTAAGGATAGTAACACGGGTAGTTGAGTCCAAGGTAGTGGAGGCTTGACAGTCTCGGAGGCCTACTGCTACAGGCAACACTCATGAAGGAGACCCAAACAAGAGTTTCACATTTCTAAAAATTATTGCCAAACATCTCAAAAGTGGCATCAATTTCACGAGAGTAGAAATAGTATAATAGGGACGGACAGGTCTTCAACTGCACCCAATGCAGCAGA
Source organism: Oophaga pumilio (assembly GCA_009801035.1). NCBI lineage: Eukaryota > Metazoa > Chordata > Amphibia > Anura > Dendrobatidae > Oophaga > Oophaga pumilio. Next base: position 24,456 of record VIAB01019525.1, on the reverse strand, counting down.
TGGACACCCAACCAGGAGTGTTCACATATCCAAAAAATATTGGCAGACTGCACCAAAGTGGCATCAATTTTACAACAGTAGAAATAGTTTAATAGGGACCAAGGAGGTCTTCCACTAGGCCTAACCAAGCAGATGGACACCCAACCAGGAATGTTCACATTTAAACAAATGAGGGCCTTACACCATATAACTGGCATCAATTTCACGAGAGTAGAAGTAGTGTAATAGGGACCAACAGGTATTCCACTACACCCAATTCAACAGATGGGCATCCAACCAGGAGTGTTCACATTTCCAAAAATTGTTGATAGACACCACCAAAGTGACATCAATTTCACAACAGTGGAAATAGTATAATAGGGACCGACAGGTCTTGCACTACACCCAATCCAGCAGATGGACACCCAACCTGTAGTTTTCACATTTTAAAAATAAGGGCCTGACATCACCGAAGTGGAATAACTGTCACAAGAATAGAAATAGTATAATATGGACTGACATGTCTTCCACTACAGCTAACCCAGCAGATGTAAACCAACCATGTCATCACATTTCCACAAATTTGTGTTAACATCAGCATCAGCCACAGCAGGCACAGAAAGAACACTACAGATATCACAGAGTGCAGTCGCGTGACATTAATGCTTCACACTAAAAAATGCAATATCACCTAGTTTGTACAGTCTGTGATTGGGGTGCAAAAGTCCTTGGAGATCCATGACTTGTTCATCTTGATGAAAATTAGGCAGTCTACACTTTCAGGGGACAGCCGGCTGCGATTATCCTTCAGGACAGCACCAGCAGAGCTGAAGACACGTTCTGAGAGAACGCTGGCTGCTGGGCACAATAAAAAATCCAAGGCATGTGAGGCAAGCTCAGGCCAGTCATCCATTTTGGAAGACCAAAGTGTGAGAGGGCCCAAATCCTCTCAGATGGTATTGATATTCAGTTCTAGATATTCCTGCACCACCCTCTCCACTCGTTCACTACGTGTAAGACTTGGACTTGTGCTGGTGAAAGAGTTGGTCTCAAAAAAGTGTCAAAGGACTCACAGAAATTGCTTCTTCCACTTCCACCACTGCTGCTGCTGCTAATGTTTTGGCATTGACAAATTGACATGCCGGAGGTTGGAAGTCTAGAGCTGCGATACGAACTGTGTGCTTCACTGTTGTCTTGGGGAAAAGCTGTCCTAAGGTTGTGTAAAAGCGTGTTTCGATGCTCCAGGATTCGCGGGTCCCTTTCCAGGGCGGGAAGCAAAATTTGGTTTTATAAAGTGGATCTAACAGAGTGGAAACCCAGTAGTATTTCTAATCATAACTATACGGGGATCATGTTGAAGATAGTGCTGCAAGAAGGCACTCATATGTCAGGCTGTATCATGAGGTCCAAGCCCATGCTATGTTGGTGGCTGGGTAACAATCAGGCTCTTTTCCTCCAACACATCCTGCCAATCACAAACAACAGAGTGGGGAGGATTATTCCCTTCATCTGACAGTTGCTCGCCCATTACTTCCTCCTCCTCCATTTTTTCCTCAGACCTTGCACCTTCGATAACAGTTTGTCTGTTATGACTAGCTCCTCTCGATCTCTGTAATCCACCCTCCTTTGGCACCCGCCTGTATGATGACAGTTTTGAACTTGGAGACAATGCTATCCCTACCGCATCCTCTTCTGCTTCCTCCTCTTCTTCTGGGACCACCATCTCTTCCCGGGACCACCATCTCTTCCCGTAGGTTATTCAAAGTCGGCTCCAGCATATAGATGTCCAGAACAGTGATGCTGATGATGGTGTGGTCAGCGCTATCCATCTTAGTAGCCATTTCGAAACTGTGCATAAGGGTGCAAGAGGTCCTTAATTTGTTCCCACTCTGTAAACGTGATATACGCCACATCCATATTGCGTTGGCCCAGGCTGTACGATATGACATACTGTGTTGGGGTTCGTTGCTGCTGCCACAGTCGCTGCAACATGTGCAGAGTGGAATTCCACCATGATATTGTCCATGCCAGTTAACAGGTTGATATGCAAAGACCTCTGTATTGATGCAAGAGGGGTGCGAACGGTGGAAATGAGCACACAGCTTCCGTGCTTTCTGGAGCAGCTCACCCAGGCCAGGATGGTGGTGGAGAAAACACTGTACCACCAGGTTGAGGACGTCAGCTATGCAAGGCACGTGTGTGAGCTTGCCTTCACTTAGGGCTGCCGTCAGGTTTTCACCATTATCGGACATGGCCTTCCCTGCATGCAGGTTCAGTGGAGACAGCCATGGATCAAACTCAGCCTGGAGAGCTGTCCACAACTCTTCAGCTGTATGACTGTGATCTCCAAGGCATATCAATTTTAATACTGCCTGATTGCTGTGAGCCCTAGCTCAAGTGGTGGAGATTCGCTCTGAACTGTTGGAAAGCGTGTCTTGTTAAGGCAGAGGTTGAGGGCGCAGGTGGAAGCCCTAGAAGAGATGGAGGATGAGGCAGAAGCAGTGAAGGAAGTGTTAAATGTGGAAGTTTGTACTGCATGCCTTTGGGATTCCAAGACTTGTGGAGCAGCGCCTGTCTCCACAACCACCAGAGTTACCCAGTGCCCAGTCAGCGAGATGTAACGCCCTTGGCCATGCTTACTCGGCCAGGTGTCTGTGGTGTTATGCACCCCGGCAGACAGAGATTTAGTAATGGAACATGTGATGTTGTCTGCTCCATGCTGGTTTAGCTCAGGCACAGCTTTCTTAGAAAGTAATGGAAACTGGGCAATTGGTACTGGGGGACTGTGACAGCCATCAGCTTTTCGGAAACCGTCTGTAACTACTAGGCGGAAAGACAGGATTTCTGTAGCCAACAGATTGGAGATGATGGAGTTCAAGCTCTTAACTTTGTCATGCATAGGAGGAAATAATCTTTTACGTGACCACAACTGCGGAACAGTGGGCTGGTTGCATTGCTGAGAGAGGGCGGAGTATAGTTTACTGGACAAACTGCTGGACTGTGAGAAAGATACAGTCGGAGATGTTACATTGGATTAAGAAAGTTGTGGTGTGCTCATTCTCTGAGATTGTTCAAAAACAGCAGGTATGTCCGCTTCCGTTACAGCTGACTGGAGTTGGTAAGGAACCCGATGTTCTGCGGTCGAAGACCTGGGTTTAAGTAGTTGGCATGTTAACAGAGGAGGAGGAAGCAGCAGATGCGATTGATGGGGCAGCTAATGGTTGTTGAGGTCCGCTGTTCCGCATTTTTGTGCAGTGGGATTCCCACAGTTGATTGCGCATGCGAAGGTCCATACATGTAGTAGTCAAATTATTGCACTTTTTACCTCAACTCAGTTTTTTTTTGCAAAGTTGGCAGATTACATGAGTTGTCTCATCCTTTGCAGTTCCAAAAAAGGTCCAAGCTAGGCAACCCTTGCCACCCCTGCGAGCTGCAGACCCACGGACGCTGCTGTTCACAGACACAGTTGTGGCTGAGGATGCATTGCTGTTCGTGGCTGCATCACTACATGTCTGCGATGTACGGCTTAACGTAACCTCCTCGTCTTCCTCTTCAGATGACCTACTCAGATGTGTGCCTCTATGATCACACCAACTGACACCTCATCATCATCATCCTCTGTGTTATCACATTCCTCGCCCTTGGTGTCAGCCTTCTCTTTTTCCTGTCCTGACACCACAGTACAGTCCGCGTGAGCCTCAGATATCTGAGTCTCATCAGGATCACCTCCCCCAGGGGTTTATGTCTGATGACAAGGGGCAGGATGCTGTTTGGACCCTACTTTGTTCTGCCCCAGATCCAAGCTAAAAAAATTTTGGGCATCGGTGCATATTTCTTTCTCTTGACTTTGTGAAGCTTTTGAGTACACTTCTGATGACTATGGCATAGAATGTGTGAACAGCTCTTTAGACTCACTCATCTCTGGTTCCGTACAGTCAGTTGAATGGTTGGATATTTGGGACGTGGGGGAAGCAAGTGGAATTTGGGTGACACCTCTGTGGACTGTACTGGGTGTGATGTTGAGGTGGAGGAAGAAGAGAGGCCACTTGAAGCTGCGCTTGCCATCCACTCAAGAACATGCTCTTTCTGGGCATCATCGACAGTGTGTACCGCTGTGCATCTGCCAAAGAAAGGTAGTGGAGTAGCCTGTCCAGTAACATAATATGTCAGTTTTCTTTGCATAAGATGTGACGATGGTTCACTAGTGCTTTCACAAACATTTCCACCTACCCCACGTACACATTGAACACCAAGACTAATTCCCCTTCCACCATGGCCTCACTTTTACCCAGTCATGTTGCTCAGTTAGTGTGGTAGGAGCACAGTATTAGCAACAAAAAATTAGATTTTAAACTCTGAACCACCTCTGCATGTAACAACCCTGCCGGCATCACTGAATAGCCTCCCATCTCCCACCTGCCTTACATACCAACTTGCTCATTACTCTGGGTCATGCTGTGTGTTCTGTCTACTGACGGCTCCATGCTGTGTACCTCATGTCTCTTGCCTGCTCTTTGCATACTTCCTGGCTGTGTGCATAGGGGGTGGCACCAGCACTTCCTGGTTCTTATGGAGTCAGTGTGCACCTTCCTAAGTTGTCCCCAGCCAATTTCCAAGTGGCCTCAGGTACTTAAGGCATTCCCATCTATAGGGCAAGGCCTGAGCAATATTCTCCCTCAGTCAGTGTCTTGATGCTGAGCTGCCAGGTCCTGTCCTGTTTTCCACCTTCTCTGGGGGCTGCATACCCAGACCTATTTCTGTGCTCTGTGTGTTACTTGTTCCACCCTCCAGGAGGCTGCATATCATGGTCTGTATCCTAGTTCCTGTATGTTATCCTGTACCTGGATTTGTCTGTACTCAGTCCTATTTCTGAATCCGTTGTGTCCAAGTGTGTGGCCTTTCCTTCCCTGTTCTGCATGTCCTTGTGTTTGCTTCCACTCTGCACTAGCTCAGCTTACCTTCGGTGCTGCTTTGCACTTGCTCCGCCTACCTGCGGTTCTGCTATGCACTTGCTCAGCTTACCTGCAGTTCTGCTCTGCACTTGCTCTGCCTACCTGCGGTTCTGCTCTGCATTTGTTCCGCCTACCTGCGGTTCTGCTCTGCACTGGCTCTGCCTACCTGCGGTTCTGTTCCATTTTCCATTCCGCATCCTGCGGGTCTTTTTCCTCCAGTCTGAACAGGTCCCTATCTGTTCCCAGACACTTTTATCTGTCCGTGTTCCTGTCCTTCCTGAATCAGCACTAGCTTCTTCTGTCTGAACAGGTCCCTACTTGTTCCCATATACGACTCTTTCCTTGCCGTTTTCCTGTCCCTACTGAGTCAGTTCCTGCCCCTTCTGTCCGAACTGTGCCCGCCTGCCTGCCTGAGTCTCAACCGTGCCCGCCTGCCTGCCAGTGCCTCTGCCGTTCCCTGTGTGCCTGCCAGTGCCTCTGCCGTGCTCGCCTATCTGCCAGTGTCTCAGCCATGCCCGCCTGTCTGCCAGTGTCTCAGCTGTGCTACATGTCTGCCAGAGTGCAAGCCGTGCCTGCCTGCCAAGAGTGTCAGCCATGCCCGCCAGAGTACCAGTTGTGCCTGTCTCTACTTGCCCGCACCTGATATTTGTAATTAGTCCCTCAGTGGTATCTGCTGCTACAGCCAGACACCGCCCTGGAGAGGTACCTGGTAACTACCTGCCGCACTAGCCTGACCTCACCATCAGAGGCTCCAGTGAACACCAAGGTAGATGCTTAGTTACGTCACTCCAGGGTAGTCTGATTTATGGCACAGTGGGGCCACAATCCCTCGCTTATGCCACCCATATGCCACAGTTTGCTCAGTCCATGGTCCCCGCAGAGTCCCATGTCTTTTCGCTCTCAGAGCAAGATGAACTTTTTCCTGGCCAGTATGAGCAACTGGATAATTTCTTTAACCGGTGTGAAATGCGGACCTTCACTGCACCACCCACTTTCATAGTCTCTAATGAGCTATTTAATTGACTTGAGGCTTACACTCCTAAAGTTGAACTCGTCCAAGACGATCTGCCAAGTTACGATGGGGATCCAAAGCAGTGCCATATGTTCTTGGAGCAGTGCTTGCATTATTTCAAATGGCATGCTCCCTATTTTGCCACAGATTGGATAAAAGTAGGATTCCTAATAACCTACCTAGCAGGAGATGTTTTAGAGTGGCTCAACCCCCTCTGGGAAGCAGGGGATCTCATCACCTCGAATCTTCCAGCCTTCCTGGTTGCCTTCTGTAAGGTCTTCGATAAGCCTACTACAGCGTCTTCTGAAAAGTCTTCCTCTCCAAGCACCCAGAGATGGACCAGATGGAAGAAACCTGTGGGTAAACTGTCACATCTGTCCATGACCGTCCAAGACTCACCTGTTCCACAACCTGCCAAAGCAGCCACCCGAGCAAGATCCAAGAAGTCTGATAAGAGTGGGCTGGCAAACCTGCAGCCTGAATCTAGTCCTGATAAGGAAACACAGTATCGCTGCGGTTGTAAGGAACATCCTGAAGGTCTCTGCCCTGTGAAGCCTATACTTCAAAACCTGGGCCAGTAGGAGAGACTGCCCTTGGCGCAAGTACTTCCTCTCCATTAAAGTCAATGACTGTTTCTCTGCCTTCTGTGAGCTTCGGTGTGTTTAAGCCACTAGTCATACGGAGTCTGTGTGTGATCTCTGTCCTACAGCTCCAGAATATGGTGAAGGCGTTGTCTTGTGATGGCCGAGCCCTACTTAAGAGCAGTCTAGTCCTTCAGGGACAATTTCTGCTCCAAGTTGGGGAATTGCACATGAAGTTTGTCTTTCATATGCTGTCTGGTATACCTATGGGTCACTCAGAGCCAAGAACTCTTTTACCCGTTCAGGTCTGGAGACCCAGCAAGGTGCTTCGTTTGAAACAACCAAGTTGCAAGAGATGACTGGTTCCCATGCGTCAGAGTCAGTCAGCAGTGTCATTTTCTTCATCTGGTCTGCTAGTCGTCGAGTCAAGGTGTGAGGACGTTTCCAATGAAGAGGTAGTGGTGGCGTTCTCTCCACACGGCCCCAATGACTATACCAGTGGTCTGTTCCCAGGAACATCCCTGCCTCTTGGATGTTTTCCTCTGGATAAGGGGCAGAAGATGGATCCTATGTGAGTACATGCAGCTTCCATGTGGCCGGTTGGTGAAGACGTCAAGACGTAAGCTTTCAAGTCTCTGCTTTCCACCAATCTGGAAGAAGAGGTCAAGGTCTTTGTAACTTCTATGGTGGGAGCTGACCTCGTCGGGCACGGAGAGACTTGACATTTCATGATTCCTGATGTCACTCTTGCCCCATTCTACCCAAAAGATTTCATGATGGATTGGACGGTGTGTGGTGCTATACTTATTCTGCAGGTCATCCTGGCAGACTTGAAGAAGAGGGGCCATAAAGGAGGGGGTACTGCAACAACCTTGCCGGCATCACTGCATGGTCTCCCATCCCTCACCTGCCTTATGCACCACCTTACTCATTACTCCTGGCTATGCTGTGAGTTCTGTCTTCTGCCGGCTCCATGCTGTGTACTTCATGTCTCCTGCCTGCTCTTTGCATACTTCCTGGCTCTGTGCATAGGGGGGCGGCGCCAGCACTTCCTGGTTCTTATAGAGTCAGTGTACACCATCCTAAGTTGTCCCCAGCCAATTGCCAAGTGGCCTCAGGTACTTAAGGCATTCCCATCTGTAGCGGAAGGCCTGAGCAATATTCTCCCTCAGTCAGTGTCTTGCTGCTGAGCTGCCAGGTCCTGTCCTGTTCTCCGCCTTCTCTGAGGGCTGCATACCCAGACCTGTTTCTGTGCTCTGTATGTTACTTGTTCTGCCCTCCAGGAGGCTGCACATCCTGGTCTGTATCCTAGTTCCTGTACCTTATCGCGTACCTGTCCTTGTCTGTTCCCAGTCCTATTTCTGTGTCTGTTGTGTCCAAGTGTGTGGCCTTTCCTTCTCTGCTCTGCATGTCCTTGTGTTTGCTTCTGCTCTGCACTTGCTCCGCCTACCTGCGGTTCTGCTCTGCACTTGCTCTGCCTACCTGCAGTGCTGCTCTGCACATGCTCTGCCTACCTGTGGTTCTGCTCTGCACTTGCTCCGCCTACCTGTGGTTATGCCCTGTAATTGCTCCGCCTACCTGCAGTTCTGCTCTGCACTTGTTCTGCCTACCTGCGGTTCTGTTCTTACTTGCTTCGCCTACCTGCAGTTCTGTTCCGCTTTCCATTCCGCATCCTGCGAGTCTTTGTCCTCCAGTCTGAACAGGTCCCTACCTGTTCCCATATATCACTTATATCTGTCCATGTTCCTGTCCTTCCTGAATCAGCCCCAGCTTCTCCTGTCTGAACAGATCCCTACTTGTTCCCATATACCACTCATTCCTGCCCATGTTTCTGTCCCTACTGAGTCAGTTCTTGCCACTTCCGTCCGAACTGTGCCTGCCTGCCTGAGTCTCAGCAGTGCCCTCCTGCCTGCCAGTCCCTATGTTGTGCCCATCTGCCTGCAAGTGCCTCTGCCGTGCCCACCTGTCTGCCAGTGCCTCTGCTGTGCCCGCCTGTCTGCCAGTGTCTCAGCCATGCCCGCCTGTCTGCCAGTGTCTCAGCCGTTCCCACCTGTCTGCCAGAGTGCCAGTCTGTCCTTACCTGCACCTGCTATCTGTAATTAGTCCCTTAGTGGGATCAGTTGCTACAGCCAGACACCGCCCTGGAGTGGTACCTGGTAGCTACCTGCCGCACAAGCCTGACCTCACCATCAGAGGCTCCAGTGAACATCAAGGTAGCTGCTTAGGTATGCCCCTCCATGGTAGTCTGGTTTGTGGCACAGAGAGGTCACAATCCCTCGCTCGCGCTACCCAGCCAGGGCACGAGCGTAAGACTGCAAACAGCTAAATTTCAGCGACAGCAAATTCCAAGTTGAAATATGACATTTTTTATCGTGTTATTCACAGAAAAAATAATTGTTTGAGTGTGGATGAGGCCTGTATGACAAAGAAGGTATGCTAAAACTTGCCACTAGGAACAGAATAATTTTTATTGCCTATAGATCAGGCCTCGATAACACACTATATACTACAAACTATTTCAATGTTAGATGTCCCTTACTGTATGACACTAGGAATAGAAGAATTTTTTTTGTGGCCTCTGTGCCAGGCCTGTATAACACACTAAATGCTACAAACTACTGTATATGAACGTCAGGTCCCCCACTGTATGACACTAGGAACAGAAGAATTTTTTGTGGTCTACGGATCAGGCCTCTATAACACACTAGATGCTGCAAACTATTTGAATGTGAGATGTCCCCTACTGTATGACAATAGGAACAGAAGTATTTTTTGTGGTCTATGGATCAGGCCTCTATAACACACTAGTTGCTACAAACTATTTTAATGTGAGATGTGCCCTATTTTCTGACACTAGGAACAGAAGAATTGTTTGTGCCATCTATATCAGGCCTCTATAACACACTAGATGCTACAAACTATTTGAAAGTCAGGTCTCCCACTCTATGACACTAGGAACAGAATAATTTCTTTGTGGCCTCTGTATCAGGCCTCTGTAACACACTAGATGCTACAAACTATTTGAAAGTCAGTACCCCTACTGTATGACACTAGGAACAGAAGAATTTTTTGTGGCCTCTGTATCAGGCCTCTATAACACACTAGATGCTACAAACTATTTGAAAGTCAGGTCCCCCACTCTATGACATTAGGAACAGAATAATTTCTTTGTGGCCTCTGTATCAGGCCTCTGTAACACACTAGATGCTACAAACTATTTGAAAGTCAGGTCCCCTACTCTATGACACTAGGAACATAATTATTTTTGTTGCCTATGGATCAGACTTCTATAACACACTAGATGCTAGAAACTATTTGAATATGAGATGTCCCTTACTGTATGAGACTAGTAACAAAATAATTTTTTGGGGGCCTCTGTATCTGGCCTCTATAACACACAAGATACTACAAACTATTTGAATGTGAGATGTCCCCTGCTGTATGACATTAGGAACAGAACAATTTTTGTGGCCTCTGTATCAGACCTCTATAACACACTAGATGCTGCAAACTATTTGAAAGTCAGGTCCTCTACCATATGACACTAGCAACAGAAGGATTTTTTGCGGCCTCTGTATCAATCCTCTGTAACACACTAGATGCTACAAGCTATTTGAAAATCAGGTCCCCTACTTTATGACACTAAGAACAGAAGCTTTTTTGTTGCCTCTATATCAGACCTCTATAACACACTAGATGCTGCAAACTATTTGAATGTGAGATGTCCCCTGCTGTATGACATTAGGAACAGAACAATTTTTGTGGCCTCTTTATCAGACCTCTATAACACACTAGATGCTGCAAACTATTTGAAAGTCAGGTCCTCTACCATATGACACTAGCAACAGAAGAATTTTTTTGTGGCCTCTGTATCACGCCTCTGTAACACACTAGATGCTACAAGATTATTGAAAGTCAGGCCCCTCTATTCTATGATACTAGGAACAGAAGGATTTTTTGTGGCCTCTGGAAGAGGCCTTTACAGCTTAATTTCAACCCAACAAAATGACAAAGTGTGATACAGCGGGATGTCTAGCTTTTTGTAACTGAAAAATTATCATTTTTTTAATGAGCCTTATGTCTGCAGACAGTTTCATATCACCACAGTACTAAATGACAAGGTGGGATACAGCAGGCCGTTTTACATTTAGCTGCTGAAAAAATAATATTTAGAATGCTATACTCGTGTATGGAGCACAATTGAAGAAGTTCCCAACACACTTGAAGGACATGTGCCCTGCTGGCTTTGTCTGTGGACCTCTGTAATGGCCAAAAAAGTGCTGGCAGGTATATATTTAACAGCAACACTGGACAGTAGCTAGCTACACTATCTGACTGATAAATAACTGCCTAGCTAACTAGCTAAAATCTGGGATACAGCAGGCTTTTTCACATTTAGCTAGTGAAAAAAATGTTTTTTAGAATGCTATACTCGTGCCTGTAGCACAATAGAAGCAGTGCACAACACACTTTTATGACATGTGCCCTGCTGGATTGTCTGTGGACCTCAGTAATGACCAAAAAAGTGCTGGAAGGTAAATTTAACAGCCACACTGGACACTAGCGAGCTACACTATCTGACTGATATACAACCGCCTAGCTAACTAGCTAAAATCTTGCTGCTAACATTGCCATTGTCAGGAGAAGCCTCTTTGCGCTGCTGCAGTGTCAAAATGGTGCTAAAACAAAATGTCCGCTAATTATATGTAGAGGGACGTGATTTCAGCAGCCAATGACACAAGCCGTTGTGTCAGGACATTGTGGGTGTTTCCTGCACCCTGATTGACTAGCCGCAATGTGCACACATAAAGTTATAAAAAAAAAATGACTGTTTACAAGAATGCTGCACATCTAAGCTCTGCAAACCCCCTCGCCTCATCAAACACGTGCCAAATACTCTTGATGCACCACCATTATCATTGCTAAAGTGCTGAAAATGCTTTTGTGGCAACGCAAATATTTTCCCGCATGTTACCGATTTTTTCCCGATTTTATAATCGGTGATCATTTTCCGAACAAATGCTTTCATCACTAGTGAAGATCCAGTGATCACTCAATAGTAATGTCACTAAGAAAGGCATGTGTCTGATATGATCAGTGATTGGTTGCAGTGGTCACATTTCAGCATGGATTGTTATTTTTGGTAACCTGCAAACAAAGAATTATGGGAAACAACCAGAACATCTGTGATTTATCAGTGGGAAATAAAGAGGTAAATGGTGTTTGACTTTTTTTAAGCACATTTTTAACTCATTTAATTACGAAGTCTAGACTTTGTTCTTTTACCAGTAATATTAACATAAGACCATCTGATGAGGTGACTTTTACTTCTCTGCATTATTACAATTAGTCATTATTCTCACTTTGAACATCTCCAAATGTGTCTCTTTTGCATCTTCATAGGTAATGATCATTGGAAACAAATGTAGAAATCAAATTAAATCGTTGTAGTTACGAGTCTCTTAGCTCTTAAATGAACTCAATTAAATTATCAATTGAAATTATGAAAATGTGGTAAAACACAAAGAAAGTATTATATGTTAGGAACTAAAAGGAAAAGAAGATATGCAGGTATAACTATGAAATTGACTAGACAAATAGGTTTACAATACAAATATTATTTATTTAAACATTTTTTCATTGGTTATTTGTATCAGTGTCCTGTCCTAAATATCATTGATCCACTGTGGGGACATCTCAAGCGCACAGTTCATGCTAGACAGCCCAGTAATTTATAGCAACTGGAGGCTTTTTGCCAAGAAGAGTGGGCAGCTTTACCATCTGAGAAAATAAAGACCCTCATCCCCAACTACCACAAAAGACAACCATTTTCCTATTTTTATATGTAAGTTATTTTTGGTATGCACCTGTTCAGACTAGTTCTTGGTGTTTCAGTCAGTGTTTTTATTATTTAATAATACCAGCTCACAGCTGTTTGCTCATCCTTTACTGGTTACTATAGGGGAGACCCACCCCCCCAAAAAAATATGTGGGGTCCCCCAATGCTCAATAACTAGCAAAGACTAAACAGACAGCTGTAGGCTGATATCAATAGCATAGGAGAGGCCATGGAGATTGGTCCCCTCCTATACTAAAATCATTAAACATAAAACAGCTGACATCAACCCCAAACCTATTACCCAACTTATCACCGCACCAGAGCAAGTGGGAAGAGCTGGACAAAGCACCAAAATTGGCACATCTAATAGTCAGACCTTTTCTGGGGTGTCTGCAGGATGCTGTTTTCAGGCTGAGATGGGCAAATATTTAAGGCCAATTCCCAGCCTGAGAATACCAGCCCCTAGCTGTACGCTTTTACTTGCTAGTTGTCAAAAATGGGGGACTCATGCCATTTTTACAGTTATTTATTTAACCCAATAAGTCTCTTTACTGACCTGAGATATAACAGACTAGCATCCTCATACAGGTGACAATCCCTCAGCTGTTGGTTGTACACTATAGCTGACAACTTGCTGTGCAAGCCACAGTGTTGGCACCGTCCATATCTGCTTAACCAGTTAGATGCTGCTGTCAATAGTGACTAAATCATATAAATGGTTAACAGAGTGTGGGGCTTCCTCTTTATCCCCATTGGCACCCTGAGATCATGATTGTGTGGTCCTGATGTTTGTCATGGCAATTCACGCACAAATATTGGCCTTAGAGTCTGCTGGCTATAGTAACCTGTTCAGAAGTTAGCGACATTTAGGTGCTATAAATACAGTTTTTCATTCCTGTTATGCCAATTTGCATTAATTCTTGAAAAGCACCTGAAGGGTAAATAAACTACCTGGCAAACTTTTTCAATATGTCGGGAGTGCTGTTATCAAAATGGTATCACCTCTGGAGGTTTTACAATATGTAGGACTCCCAAAGTCACATCAAACCTGGATAGGTCCCTCAAAAAAATACATTTTATAAAATTACTGCTACATTTTTAAACCTCCTAAAAGGCTAACAAAATAAATAGTGCTGATGAAAAGCAGACATGAGGGAAATGTTATTTATTATGTTTTTCTGTAGTATGACTATCTGGATTAAAGGGATAATCATCCAAGGTTTGAAAATTGCAATATTTTTACATTTTTGTCAAATTTGTGATATTTTTTACAAACACAAAACATATCAACCTAAATTTGCCATTATCATAAATTATAATGTGCCACAAAAATTCAATCTCACAATCAGTAGGATGTGTTGAAGCATTCCAGAGTTATTACCACATAAAGTGACTTTGGTCTGATTTCAAAAATTTGGCCCGGTCACTAAGAGGTTAAATAATTAAAGAAATTATGTGAGACCCCTCTATTCTTGATAACCAGCCATGATAAAGTTGAAAGCTGAGGTCTGCAGCCTGTACCTGTCAGTTTTGCATGTGTTGGTTACCAGGAATAGAGGAGCCCCCACGTCATTTTTTTATTTATCTATTTATAGAACAGTTGCCGGCTGACGAATACTCTCACCAGCCTCGCCTGCAATTGCCGCTATTAGCGACAACAGGCGTTCGCTGATGAGAGTAGTACTCGCCCATCAACCGATGCCTGTGACCAGTAGTAACCTTTTTACCTCCAGTCACAGCTGCTGTCAGATGATAGCGTGGGAACCACAGCTTTCTGACCAGCGATAACTATCTTACCACCGATCAGAGCTGTCAGTGTTTCTTACGCCGTCACACAGATGACAGCATGGGAAACAGACAATGTTTAAGGTGCCGAACCCAAACAGTAACATGGACTTCCTGGAGAAGTCCTTTTTAGGGGTCCGTGCACGGTTACTAGGTGTTTGAAAAGGACCTTGAACTTTACTGTTCAGATTCGCTCATCACTAGTGGCAAGACATGGTGTGGGAGGTAAGAGTTTTCCATTGCTCAAATGGCATGGAGGTTCCGCACAAGACAGGTAGGCTATTAATTCAATTTAGTTAGTTTAGCAATCGCTGTTAGTCACCATTCTTAGAGGTGATGTAATGTTGGCCCTTAAATTGATTGTCATAATTATACTAACCTGCAGGAGATGTTGTATAGTCATAGACAGAGCTTGTGTCAACATCATTGTTTAGCCCAAGAATGCAAGAGTATTCTTGGATTTTGCAGTAACTGGTGCGTAAAATATCTACTTGCAATTTCAGTCTAAGGGATCGCTCTTACTTGCGATTAAATCAAACAAATGCGACCTGTTTAAAAATCGGATTGCAATCGTACCAATTTAATCCTAAGCCTGTGTTCTCAATGGCATATTTTTTCGTGCTCTAATCGGATCACGATCAGATGGAAAAAAAATGCAGCATGCTGCGATTGCATGTGAAATTTGGATCGTATTCACTCATATAAGTCTATAGGTGCATGTGAAGCATTGCACTGCACTCGAATATCACCAGAGTGCGGTGCGATTCCCGCAGACGCCAGTAACAAAAGAGATGGAGAAATTCTGTCATCTCTGCAGCTGTGCTCCAATTCTTTGTTGCGAGAGGATTGGAGCCCAGTGTACGAACACTTGGCTCATGCTCGCAGCAGAGCAGGAGCCGAGTGCATTAGCATATTGCATCCAATGCTCTCACATTGGATAAGATATGCTAATGTGACTCTGGCCCTAGAATGAGTTCAAAATGTAAAAACTTGTACTTTTTTTGGTTCAGAAAAACTGCACATTTTCTCAAGGGTGTGGTGTTCCAAGTCTGTGTATCCTGCATGTCTATGACATCTGTTTTTGATATTAACAATAAAAGTCCAAGGGAGTGTTTATAAGAGTTGACCAGCAATGGTAAATAACTACCAATTGGCAACATGTTTGGCAATCCACATTTATTTAATAGCCTGTTTATACAGGCTGACCATGCCATAACTTTTCTTTTGTTTTTATCGCATAAGTCTTGTTTACATAAGATGATTTTTTGTTGAGAACAATTATATTTTAACCAAGCTGAAAGATAATTTCAAAACACTCATTCATTGGGTGATCCACAGCATTTTTACCATGCACATTTATCAGGCATGAGTACAGTTTCCCATGCAATCTTAACATGCATTTGACATAAGGTTACTGTCAGTATAACAACCATTATTTAACATACCCATTTGTGAGTCTCATCTAAAAACACAAAAGTCTAGTGCATGTTGCCTTATTTTCCACTCTACCAGTGAGGAAGAACACTCAGCAGAACTAGACCATTCAACTCCATTTGTCCATTCTGCATACAGATATTATGCAAACAGAAAATAAACTATTCAGGATACAGACAGAGTACAGACACAATATTGGTGATAGGATCTGCAAGATAAGGATGACCTAAAAGTTGACATACATACTATGTGCATTAGCGCACTGCCATTAATGAATACATGAATTCCACTATTGATATACAAGTAAAAAAAATGTTAATTAACATTTTTTTTTATACCAAAAAGCATAAAAGCAGTCCAACTATGACAAGATGGACTCTTCTATATTGGCCACAGCATACTTGTGCATTTGCATATTTATTTAAAGAAGCACTCCCATGAAGATTTTTTTTAATACATCTGTATTTATGTGTATACATATTGTAGTGGGTATGTGATAATATACTTATCTACTGCTGCCTTCCCTGGTATCCAGTGACATTCTGCTTCTTTTCAGAGTGATATCACTACTTCACAGGCTTACATTGAAAAAGAAGCTTCTGGCTCACTCTTAAGGGCACTTCACACATAGCGAGATAATTAGCAAGATCGCTGAAACGTCACACATTTTGTGACGCAACAGCGACCTCGCCAGCGATCTCGCTACGTGTGGCACCCCACTGCGATATCGCTGATCGTGCTGGAACGTCCTAAGCCATTTTTTGATCGTTGGTGACCCGCTGGCCGGCATGCATCGCTGTGTATGATGCCATAAAAAACGACGAGCGACCTTGTTGGCGACTCAGAACTCAGCGATGCAGGCATGATTTTGCTTTGTCTTTGTCAGAATCGCTGCTGTGACAAGGTCCCAATGAACGCCGAGGTCGCTATATGGATCGCCGTATCGTTGCTGTGTCGTTGAGTAGATCTGCCTGTTTGACAACATACTAGCGACCATGTAGCGACGTACCAGAAATCCTTACCAGGTCGTATCGCTGTTGGGATCTCTGGAGTGTCGCTATGTGTAATGGGGCCCTTAGAGCTCACGCTATGCCCTAAGCGTGATCCGGAACTCTCTTTCACAATGTAAGCCTATGGAGTCTTGTTCTGATGTTCCATATGTTTGCATTGTAAACGCTATCGCAGTGTGAACCAGAGAGTGTGAAGAGCAATGAGAAAAAGATCAGAACAGCTTTGGATCTTGTAGAAGATGGCAGTTGGTGAGTATATTAATACATAGTCACTACATGGCAAACACATAAACACATTTATTTTAAAAAAATCTACATGGGAGTGTTTTTTTAATACTAAAGGTTTGGAAGCCTTTTTTTGTGTTTTTTAATGTAATGTGGGTGAACCTGGTTGTTAGGAGACTGTAAAATGCATTGAGTGACAGCCTACTATTTTAGAGCCCTGATCAACATGTTTTAACCCCTTAACCCCCAAGGGTGGTTTGCACGTTAAT
>VIAB01019524.1:14101-32712 GCA_009801035.1 Oophaga pumilio | reverse complement strand
AAGTTTGAAAATTGCAAAATTTTCAATATTTTCGCCATATTTCCTTTTTTTTCCATAATTAACCGCAAGTTATTTCAAAGAAATTTTACCACTATCATAAAGTGCAATATGTCACGAGAAAACAGTCTCCGAATCGTGAAGATCCGTTGAAGCGTTCCAGAGTTATAGCCTCATAAAGAGACAGTGGTCAGAATTGTAAAAATTGGCTCGGTCATTAACATGCAAACCACCCTTGGGGGTTAAGGGGTTAAAATTATAAAAAATATATAAGTTCAAATCACCCCCTTTTCGCCCCTTTCAAAAAAAAAAAAAATCAAACATATTTGGTATTGCCGCATTCTGAATCACCATATCTATCAATAAAAAAGTATTAACATGATCGCTAAATGGCGTAGTGAGAAAAAAAGTCAAAATGCCAGTAGTAAGTTTTTTTGATCGCCGCGACATTGCATTAAAATGCAGTAACAGGCGTTCAAAAGATTGTAGCTGCACCAAAATGGTATAATTAAAAACGTCAGCTTGGCACGCAAAAAATAAGCCCTCACCCAACCCGAGATCACGAAAAATGGAGACGCTACGGGTCTCGGAACATGACGCAATTTTTTTTTTTTTAAACAAACTTTGTTTTTCTTTTAACCCTTAAATAAAAAAGAACCTAGACATGTTTGGTGTCTATGAACTCGTAATGACCTGGAGAATCTTAATGACAGGTCAGTTTTAGCATTTGGTGA
The DNA here is from genome assembly GCA_009801035.1 of Oophaga pumilio. NCBI lineage: Eukaryota > Metazoa > Chordata > Amphibia > Anura > Dendrobatidae > Oophaga > Oophaga pumilio. Next base: position 31,981 of record VIAB01019524.1, on the reverse strand, counting down.
ACATGGTAAAAAAAAATCCCAAAAAAGTTGTAGAATTGCACATTTTTTTGCAATTTCACTTCACTTGAAATTTCTTTCCTGTTTTTGAGTACTCAATATAGTAAAACCAATGGTGTAGTTCAAAAGTACAACTCCTCCCACAAAAAAACAAGCCCTCATATGGCTATATTGATGGAAAAATAAAAAAGTTATGCCTCTGGGAAGAAGGGGAGCAAAAACAAAAACTAAAAAGGGCTGCGGCATGAAGGGGTTAAATGACCCCACTCCATTCACTTCTAGGTCTAGTACACTAGTGGTGTAATATGACACTGCTCCTTCCACCTCTATGGGTGCAGTGGTGTGTTGTGATACTGCTTCTTCCATGAGCATGGGAGCAGTGGGTGTAGTGTGTGACATTGCTCTGTCCACTTCCGGGGCAGCAGTAATGTTTGATACTGTTCTTTCCATGTCAAGGGTAGCAGTGGTGTAATGTGTGATGTTGCTCCGTCCACTTCTAGGGGAGCAGTGGTGTGTGTGACAACCATACCGTCCACTTCTAGGGGAGCAGTGGTGTAATGTGTATCACAGGTTGAGAATGGATACGCGTCTCTGTGGGCTGTATCATGCGTGATGGGCATTAGGCACTCATGATGGGCATTACATACATACACCGCTCTGGGCTGTACTGTGCATGATGGGCATTAGATACATGACTCTGTCTGTGTAAGCCTCCTATGTAAGCGTGCACAGGCAAAAAGGCAGCGCCCAAGGAGAGAGGAAGTAATGAAGCACAGACTGATCGTGGGAAGTAAGCCCGTGCATGAACCTGACTGCCTGGGGAGGTGAGGTTGTAGCTGCAAGAGTTGACTAGGTTGAAACATGAAGCTGGATACTATACTGAAGTGCCAGGTCCTGGGACGATAACATGGAGGCCATGGATAGTGCTGATGAGACCACAAAGAAGTGGTATAATCTGTGGAAGGCAGGGATGACTTGAGAAAAACAGGCCCCACTTTCAGATGGTTGAGGGGTGGCACGGTAGCCAAGGACTCAAAAAAACAAACAAAGGGGCGCCATGACACTGGGAAACGTGGGTCAAGTGGGCTATCGCAATGCAGAAGGAGTTAGAGTAGGGGCTATAGTGTCCTGAAGAGGCTTGAAACTGGAACCAAAATGCTCTTCACTCCATAATATGGAGGTGCAGGCGGATAGGAGACAAAGGCAAGGACTCTCCAAACCAGTACATGAATGTTAACTGCGTCAGGAATCCTTCCTGGCATCCAGATGGAAGTATTATGGCCGTAATAATTTTTATTTCTATAGCACCAACATATTCTGCAGCACTTTACAAAATGTTCATAGTCTTTTGTTTGGGTTATAGAGAGGCCATTCCACTCTGTTTCCTTAACCTAAGGGTGAAACGAGTAGAAGATTTAGTCTGAGTCTTCTAGTAGAAGCATACACCCATGGTTTTTCTGTGTCCCCGATGAAGTACCTGAAATAGTTATGGAATTGTTCTTCTTGATGTAGTTTTTTTTTTTTCCAAATTTTAGTTACTTACACAGTTCTGTCTCCTCCCAGCTATGAACAACATGGACATTTCCTCTTTGTCTTCCGAAGCACTCATAAAAGAAATTACTAACACTTTACTAAATGGAGCTGCAGTTTTTTTTCCTGACCGTCTGGCAAGAAGAGATCGGTTGTTTTCTTTAATGGTAAGAATATTCAAGTAGGAAGTGTGCATTATTTCATTATAAAGAATATAACTTAATTTATTTAAATATTTTTTTTTTTGTCTTTGATGGGTATTACTTAATATAAAATGATCTCACAAACTGAGAATTGTACTTTTTTTCTTCTTTTTTTTGTATAGAAAAGAATCACTGAAGAGAAGCAACCGGAATCTACTCAGATCACTTTCCAGTCCCTGTGTACTTACTTCAGGTGACAACCTAATTCTAGTTTCTTATGCCTCTGTAGAATTTAGCAATCATGGTGGAATATAAAAGGTTTGACAAAAAATGCTGCAAAGTGAGAATGCTTTAAAAAATACAAGCATTAATGGTTTATTTTTATTGGTTATCAAAATGCAGACTGAACATAAAAGAAATGTAAATCAGATCAATATTTGGTGTACCCTTTGCCTTCAAAATGGCGTAAAAGCATCAATTCTTCTAGGTAAACTTACAACATGGCGTCAGAGTTTGTGTCCATTTTGGTGGAATTGGTATAAAATGGACGGACTCCAACAATATTTAATACATTGGGGTCAGTAGTACAATGCAGAATGTGCTGTAAATGTTTTCATAAGAATTTGGGAAAGTTATTAAATGTCTTATAAATGTCTGTTCTGTTCCTGATCAAAGGATCTCAGCTTTGAGTTGAGATGAAACTGTGCTGCACTTTATGTACATGCTCAGTAGGGGGCAGTGCTGGGGAGTCAGGGATATTGAGGAGTCAGAGTCTGGTTTGGGCTTACCGACTCCACAGCCCTGCGCACAGCTGCAAAATAAATTTAGAGCCATTTAGACTCCTCTTTGATGGTATTACATGATTGATAAGTATCTACCTGTATTTCTTAGTTTTTAAGACCCCATTAATCCTGACTAATTTTCTGACTTCATTTGCTGAAATGCAGCTTCAAACTTACAGGAAACATCAACAATGCCTCACTTTTGCTTGCAAACAGTCATTATTGAGCTGTTCTAGCCCTTTAGCAAACAGATTACCCTTTTTACAGCCAAATATTTTACATTTTATCTCATCAGTGGTCTTGTTTCCATGTAAAAGGTATGATTTTTGGCTGTAATTCTTTCATGAACATCACTTCTAACTAGACTTCTATGAACCGTAAATGGGTGTTGCTGGGTCCCACTAGTTGGTGCGATTTCTGAACTGATGGTACTGTTGGAAATTTTCTGATTTCAAAAGGAGGTAAGCATGATGTGTCTTTCATCTGTCTGTTTCCTTGCCTGAGCACTACGTCTACGGTCCTCATCGCTGACCATTGCTTTGTGCCCACACACATCCATCATTTTGTACCATTAGTATTTTTTGATTGGCCCCAAACTTACACCCAATGTCATTACTAACTATCTTCAGAGTAAAGAAGCACAAGGAGTCTTGGAAGTAATGATACGGCCTTTACAGAGCCCTGATTTCAACATTGAGACTTTCTGGGATTACATGAAGAGATAGAAGGATTTCTATGAGTCTACAATGATGGACGATCTGTGGTTAGTTCTCAAAGAACTTCTCCCTGCTGAATTCCTTCAAAAACTGTGTGCAAGTGTACCTAGAAGTATTGATGCCTTGGAAGCAAGGGTGGTCACACTAAATTTTGATTTAGATTTACCTATTGTTCGTTCTCTTAGGTTACTTCTGTTAATTCATCTTTCTATTTTTTTTAAGCATTTTTACTTTGCAGCAGTCTTACCACAACTGCCTAAAACCTTTTCTATACTGCTGTAAGTCTCTTAAGAACAGTGGAAATACTTTGTAGCTCCTTGCCCACCAGACGGCCTTTATTAAGTTTTTTTTTAATATAAAACAAAACAAGATATAACAAAGATCCCCTGTTGATCCCCCTACCCTGCTAGAACAACTTCTGCTCGACACATCTTTCCAATAAAAATAATAATGAAAACATAATAATATGAACATTAACTGAATCCTTAACATTTTTTCCAAAGAAGTAAACTGTGGTTCAAACATCTAATAATAAAATTTCTGGAGACAGTAAGTTACCGTGGGTATGGAAAGTATTCAGACCCCTTTAAATTTTTCACTCTTTGTTTCATTGCAGCCATTTGGTAAATTCAGAAAAGTTTGGTTTTTTTTCTCATTAATGTACATTCTGCACCCCATCTTGACTGAAAAAAAAAGATTTTTGCAAATTTATTAAAGAAAAACTGAAGTATCTCATGGTCATAAGTATTCAGACCCTTAGCTCAGACACTCATATTTAAGTCACATGCTGTCCATTTCCTTGTGATCCTCCTTGAGATGGTTCTACTCCCTTCATTGGAGTCCAGCTGTGTTTAATTTAAACTGATAGGACTTGATTTGTAAAGGCACACACCTGTCTATATAAGACCTCACAGTGCATGTCAGACCAAATGAGTCATGAGGTCAAAAGAACTGGCTAAGGAGCTCAGAGACAGAATTGTGGCAAGGCACAGATCTGGCCAAGGATACAAAAGAATTTTTGCTGTACTCAAGGTTCCTAAGAGCACAGTGGCCTCTGTAATACTTAATTAGAAGAAGTTTGGACCACCAGAAGTTTTCCTAAACCTGGCCGTCCTTCCAAACTGAGCAATCGTGGGAGAAGAGCCTTGGAGAGATAGGTAAAGAAGAACCCCAAGATCACTGTGGCTGAGCTACACAGATGCAGTAGGGAGATGGGAGAAAGTTCCACAAAGTCAACTATCACTGCAGCCCTCCACCGGTCGGGCCTTTATGGCAGAGTGGCCTGAAGGAAGCCTCTCCTCAGTGCCAGACATATGAAAGCCCGCATAGAGTTTACTAAAAAACACATGCAGAACTCCCAGACTATGAGAAATAAAATTCTCTGGTGTGATGAGACAAAGATAGAACTTTTTGGTGATAATTCTAAGCGGTATGTGTGGCAAAAACCAGGCACTGCTCACCACATTTATACAACAGAAAATCCCAATCTGGAATAACTCACTAATAGAAGAAACTCAATAAATGTATAACACTTAACCCACCCCACATATACAGCAGGAATCAGAGCTTTTTTAAATTTATCAATTTTAATAGTTAAACAACAATTACACAATTATAAGAGAGTAGCACAAACCAAGCAGGTCAAGAGAAAAGGACAATTTCTCGCCCACTATGTAATGTATACACCAAAAATTACAAAATTTATATATAGCAGTAAATTACCATGCATAAAATCCAATGAATTGTTCAAAAAATAAATATATATAATTGCTTATGTGCATGGAGTACCGAAAGGTAGTTGTGGAGTCCCAAAATTAATCTATTATCCCAACAACAATAAAGTGCTAATGTGCAATAAATAGGATAAATAATAACCGCATGGATATGGACTCAAATAGTACATACAGACAATAACGATCATTAAGGTGCAAGTGCCAACATTTGAACTTACATGTGGAAGAAAGTCCTGACCTCAGCCTGCCGCCTCAACGCGCGTTTCGCCGTTCTTCATCAGGAGGCATGGACGCGTTTCAGGTGACGCCGCACCCTTAGTCATCTGCTATTATATATGCTGATACTTTTCCTCTATACTTGAAACATCAAGTGAATAAAAACTTATTTTATCTTCACTCCATCGTTGAGCTGGATTCTCTCCTTTTGTCAAAAATATTGTATCCCATAGTAGTTCAAAATGCACTAGTCCTGTCTTGTTAAGCCAACCTGCCCATATTTTTTCATATTGAAGCAGTTTACCTTGTTTAATGTAAACACTTCTTTCCATGAAAATATTAACCACCTTAAAAAAAATTCCCTTTTTGTGCATGGATTTACCGTTAACCAGGGCATAGCAATTTCCTGGCAGCATATGCAAGTCTAACAATCATTACCTTCCCCTGCTCATCAGTGAACTTTTCATCTACATATCCCAAATTACATATTATAGGATCTCTATGAACTGTCATTCCCATCGGAAGGTGGGTTAAGTGAAATACCACAGCCCAAAACATCTGTAAACATGCAGTCTGCATTATGTGCATAAGGCCTGCTCCATCTGCATTACATCTGGGACACATGGAGTCTGATCTCAGACCGACTTTAAATATCCAAAGTTATGTTTTATACACCCTACAAATAACATACAATTGTGACAATCTTAGTCTCACTAAGAGATAAGTTGGGAATGAACTCCAGAATTGAATCCCATACCTCATCTGAAATCGTTCCCACGTAATTAACCCTTTTGGTTTTGGTACTTAGTGGGTACTGATTAAGGTACGTATCTACAAGGTTCCTTTGGTATTTCTTTGATCCTATTATGTCTTATACTATGTCCTCCTGCACAGATTTGGTGGTTGATTTAAACCGAGTTTCAAATGCATGGCATAGTTGTATAAACCTGTAGAAGATATTGTATTGTAAGAAGGGGTCCCCAACCACCAGTCCGTGAACCAGGACCGGGCCGATGGGTGTTTTTCTGCTGGTCCGTGGCGCTGCCGCAGACCAGCACTAAACACTGAGAAGTGTTCTCTGCTGGAGCTCAGAGCACACTGCAGGTGCCTGCCCTGGTGGCTCATTATCACTGGGGCGGGGCGCGCGTACACATGCTGCGTTCATCATCTAAATGTTGCTGCGCATCTGGCAGCATGCTCTGCCCTCTCGCCTGTGGCCCTAGTAATGCTTTTTGATATATAAGTACTTTTTGGGGCCATCCTACTATATATGGGGATTACATGTGTGGGGCCATCATACTATATTTTGGGGAATTACAGGTGGAACCATCATACTATATAATTGTCATAATTAAAGAAGTATGCACTAAACGCCAACCCCTCAATAACCCTGCCCCCATATTACCTGCTGGGCCATGGAAAGTTGGCCTTGCTTGAAGCTGGTCCCTGGTACAAAAAGGTTGGGGACCACTGTTGTAAAGGATATTCTTCCTACAGTCTCTCGAACATTTTTAAAAATATTTTCTTATAGTAAATGATCAAGCTTTTGGATCCCAACCTGTTGCCAGTAATCAAAACCTTGCAGGGATGAAAACTCTAGTAGCAATATTCCACTGTCCCAAATTGGTGTAATTTGTTTTTAAAGCAGATATATTTTGTAGCTGCTTAATTTTATTCCATATCTTTTCAGTGAGTGCTATTGTAGGGTATTTCAAAGAGCACTTACGAAACTTGCCCTTCTCAAGATTGGAAAGTAATGAAACCTTCCCCACCATATATTGAAGAACACTCCCAACAGAGTTACTTACGGCGTTCTCCCCCCAGCCTAATAAATGTTAACTTTGGGATGTTATATAGTAAAGTTACGGATTATTTGATGCTAAACTTGCCTTTATCTTTGGGGTTTTGTAGTGATTCTGTTTTAATATGCTGTTGACCTTTCCACCAGATGAGGTCCCTAAATAAAAGATTTACTTTGTAAAATCTATTTTTGGGGAGCCAAATCGGTGCGTTAGCCAAAAAGTATACAAGTTGGCAGGGCTGTGGAGTCGGTAAGGTAGACCTCCGACTTCAACTCCGACTCCTCAATTTCCGTGACACAGACTCCAACTCCGACTCCCTCATACCAAGGCTGTCGAGTTGTTAAGCTAAACTTCCGACTCCAACTCCTCAATTTCCATGACACCGACTCCACCAGAATAGGCTCCGACTCCACGACGCTGACTCTGACTCCACAGCCCTGCAAGTTGGGGCAGAAGTATCATTTTAATTAAGTTTACCCTTATCACAACTGGAATATACTGTATTATTTAGTCCAGGCCAGTATATTTTATTTACATTTCGTTAATAAGAGGAGTCAGGTTAAGTTGCTAATTTTTAGCAATTTTAGAGGATTCTGGAATACTCAAGTATTTAAACCTAGATATCTTTTGCATCGGAACATTAGTGCATTGTAGAGAAGCATGTCCAGAGAGCAGGATATACTTAACCCAATTTATTGCCAAGCCCCAAATTTCTCCAAAGCTGGAAATGATCGCCTTCGTGCTCACCAGAGACAAACGCGCATCCCCCAGAAACGAGAGCAGGTCATCTGCATACAATACCATCTTCTTTTCCTTAATGTTGAAATCCAATTATGTCCTTTCTACAAATTACCACAGCTAAAGGTTCAACCCCTATTGCAAGTAAAGGTACTGCCACACTAAACGCTCCCGCTAACGATCACAATAACGACGCATACTAATGCGATCGTTTTTGTGATCGTTTTAATGTCGCTAGTAGCTGCCACACTTAGCGATCTCGTTAACGACGCATAAGCGGTTAGCGATCTCCTTAACGACTTTGGCGGTCATTGTGATGTAAAAAACAGCGCACATCGTTCACAAAAGGTGCCAGACACAGCGATAGAGCTTCACCAGCGGGACGCCAACGATAAAAATACGGTCCAGAACTCTAGTGAACGATCAGCGAGATCACAGCAAGGGCCACGTCGTTGCTACATGCCACACACAACAGCGTCACTAACGAGATCGCTAAATAGTGACGTATTTTAGCGATCTCGTTAGCGACGCTGTTTAGTGTGGCATACCCTTAACACTCTCCGATAATTTGGGCAAAAATATTAAGTTTCCCAACCAATACTTAAACTATCCTACCAAAAAAACTTGGGACACTCTATTAAAAATAGACAATTCTTTATTTGAAATAATGACATATAATTACATATATTACATATACACAGTTGTGATCAAAAGTTTACATACCCCTGCAGAATTTTTGCCTTTTTCAGAGAATATGAATAACACCAAAACTTTTTCTCCTCTAATGGTTAATGGTTGGGTGAAGCCATTTATTGTCAAACTACTGTGTTTTCTCTTTTTAAATCATAATGACAACCCAAAACTTCCAAATGACGCTGATCAAATGTTCACATTCCAACTTCAGTGGAAATGCCTCAAGACATGGAAATGATGCTCAGCAGTGTGTATGGCCTCCACGGGAGTGTATGACCTCCCTATAACGCATTGGCAATTCTCCTGATGAGGCGGCGAATGTTTTCCTGAGGGATCTCATCCCAGACCTCTATTAAAGCATCAGTCGACTCCTGGACAGTCTGTGGTGCAACTTTGCGTTGGTGGATGGAACAAGACATGATGTCCCAGATGTGGTCAATTGGATTCAGGTCTGGGGAACGGGCAGGCTAGTCCATTACATCATTGCTTTCATCATGCAGGAACTGCTGACACACTTCAGCCACATGAGGCCTAGCATTGTCATGCATCAGAAGGAACCCAAATTCCACCCCACCTGTGGTCTCACTACGGGTTTGAGAATCTCATCCCTGTACCTCATGGCAGTCAGGGTACCTCTGGCTAGCACATGGAGGGCTGTGTGGCCCTCCAAAGAAATGCCGCCACCACACCATTACTGACCCACACCCGTCATGCTGGAGGATGTTGCAGGCAGCAGAACGTTCTCCACAGCGTCTTCAGACTCTGTCACATCTGTCACATGTGCTCAGTGTGAACCTGCTCTCATCCGTGAAAAGCAAAGGGTGCCAGTGTCAAATCTGCCAATCTTGGTGTTCTCTGACAAATGCCAATTGCCCGGCACGGTGTTGGGCTGTAAGCACAACACCCACTTGTAGACGTCGGGCGCTCATACCACCATCATTTAGTCTGTTTCTGACAGTTTGAGCAGACACATGGATGTTAGTGGCCTGGTGGAGGTCATTTTGCAGAGCTCTGGCACTGCTCCTCCTGTTCGTCCTTGCACAAAGGAGGAGGTAGCAGTCCTGGTGCTAGTATGTTGCCCTCCTACAGCTCCTTCCACGTCTCCTAGTATACTGGCCTTTCTCCTGTTATCTGCGCCATGCTCTGGACACTGTGCTGACAGACACAGCTACCCTTATTGCCACAGCTCGCATTGATGTGCCATCCTGGATGAGCTGCACTACCTGAGCAACTTCTGTTGGTTGTAGACACCACCTCATGCTACTGTACAGTACCTCTAGGAGTGAGAGCAATGATAAAATGCAAGAGTGACCAAATCAGCCAAAAAACATGAGAATATAGAAATGGTCTGTGGTCACCACTTGCAGAACCACTCCTTTATAGGGGGTGTCTTGCTAATTGCCGATCATTTGTACCTGTAGTCTGTTCCATTTGCACAATAGCAGGAGAAATTGATTCACAATAGGTGTTGCTTTGTTACTGGAGAGGTAGATTTCACAGACGTGTGATTGCCTTGGAGTTACATTGTGTTGTGTTAGTGTTCCCTTTATTTTTTTTTGAGCAGTGTATAATATATATTTTATTCTTTTATTTATTTTTTATTTCAGTGAGCAAGACCCAAGTGGATTGTTATTACTTCCAGAAGCTGAGATTTCTCCAGATTTTGATATCAGTCAAGTGCTGTCTGTCATGGAGAAATTTTTGGTGATGGCAGTGAGAGAGGTAATTTCTCTGTTTTTAATTTTATATTTTGGGTCTTATGAATTTGAAAGCAGTTGGTATATTTTTGGTTGTAGTTGAGGGAAAGGGATATTTGCAGTTGCAGTGTTTCTGGCTAACGTTTCTTAGTTGTCAGAATTTTTAGAGATGACTGAATTGCTTACAACTTCTTCTTTTTTTTTTTTCTACTTGCAGAGTAAGACATTAGTATTGCATGATACCCAGGGAGAATGTGGCTCAAACTTACATTCCTTGCTCTGGGCGATCCAGGGTAGTCTTTTGTCATGGTGTTTTTGCCAGCTAAAAGGAGAAGATCCTGTGTCCAAGCTAAAAGCCAGAGAATTGTTTGTCAAATGTAAGTTGTGGTCTATTTTGAAAGTTTCAATACTGTTTTCAATTTCAGTTGACCATTGTGTAGTTTGTTTTTGATTAAAAATAACACTATGTAAAAACCTTATTGTAGTGTTTAGTAACAAAACTTTGAGCCGTTCTGGTTCAGTGACATTTTAGAACGTCATTGCAGATCAAGCAGCTGTACTGAGATCCTGCAGTTGCAGGAGTGTGAAGCTTGCCATCTCGCAGCTGGGACCCCCTGTTGAGAAGGCAGAAGTGTTTGTTTATTAAAAAAAAGTCTGCATTTTTAATCGCTACACATACATCACTGTGTGCAAGTTATGGGAAGCAGAAACATTACTTTTATCGATCACCCATGACAGCACCACGAGAGAGGGGATCCACCCTCCAAGGACAAGAACCCTACAGGTATAAAAAGAGCAGCACCTCTCCCATGCATTAGTTGTTTTTTTATCCTTAACGGGTGAACCTCTTGCAGGCATACCTGAAGATCAGAAGAATGGATAACTGTTTTTCAGCACTTATCTTGTCGGTTCAGGCAGCTGTATTTTCCCTGCTTTGGCCGGTGTGTGGTCTCTGGAAGCGCCATACTGGGTCAGACGGACTTTCACGCTTGTATGCGGCCGTAGTAAAGTATTCATAGCTCTGGTGTGGCTCTTCGGTTACTGGCACTTGCCAGGGAAGAAGACAGCGGCATGTGCAATGCTCCAGTGACGCTGCCCAGCGTGTTTCGAAGTAACGTGCGAGGAAAGGCAGGGCATGCCCGGATGCCACGAATGCGCAGGCTGTGATCAACCTGCTGATCCGGAATTTCCCGGGGGTACTGGAGCTTGGTGGGGCAAGTAATAGCGCTGCTTCGGCATTTAAGAGGCGGTCGGTCGGTGCATGGATCAGCACTTCCTTGCCCGTTGTCCTCTCCAGGAAAATAGATACACCCGAGCAGCAACAGCTCGTTGGGAAGCCTCAGCAGCAAGCAGAACGACTCCGTAGCAGTACTGGCGGCGGCTGGCCATGTTGGTGAGAGATAGAGTTCTGCAGGCAATGGCAGATTTAATCAGGGGAGCTCCAGCAGAGTGGAAGAGTCTTCAACCTCTCTAGATGGTCTTTCGGCTGAGATGTGTCCCTCTCATAATCCGGTGCCATTCATTTGCCTCACACTGCTAAGCGATCTTTGTGAAAGTTCGTTTGGTGATGTAACCTTTACCTTTTCTATTTTTTTTTGTGTCATTTTGTTGCCAGGGAAAGAAGTATGTACAGCAAAGTCTAAGCACAAGGAGTGTGCGCTTTGAAGAAATCCATTGCCTGACTCCTACCCAAAAATGTATAGAGCAGACCATAGCGGAGGAAACCCCTAGCTTTGCCACAAACTTAAGATCAATCATCAGGGTGGAAGTTAGAGAGTCCTTTAAATACCTTTTCCAGGAAGAGGTCCATAAATGGAAGAATGATGAAAGGGCTAGGTGTCTGGCTTTAGATGTGTCTGATGTTTGAGATAAGGATGACAACTCCTCCGAAACCTCCTCATCAGCCGATAACACACGTCGTCTCTTTCCTGATAGAACAGATAGGCAAACTTGTAAAGGCAGATAGGACCATGATGGACCATGATGGAGATTAGCCTGAATAATGGGTTCAAGACATTATGTTTAGAGGCTTGGACCAAAAGAGTCATAGGTTATTTCCTTTAAACTAAAAGATCCACACCTTGATACTGAGGGAACGGAAAAAACAAACAAAAAGATGCTCCCTTCCCCCGTCATTTAACAGGAGTTATCCCTTTGATGAGCCTTAATGGTCAAACTGGGACAAAGCCCCTAAACTGTATGCGGCCATAGTAAAGTATTCTAGATGAACCGCTTCCCCCTTTTGAAGACAAGGGGAATTTGAAAGACCCTTCAAAAAGAAAGCAGATACCTTCCTTAAAGGTACATGGGAGACGGTGGGACACTGGAAGAGGGAAGGTAGATGTTTCTTACTCGGGGCTGTGGAGTCAGTTGTAGCCCATTTTGGTGGAGTCGGAGTTAGAGTCGGTGTCATAAAAATTGAGGAGTTGGAGTCTGAGGTTTGGCTTACCGACTCCACAGCCTTGTTCGTAATTCAGACTTGCGGTAATCATTGGGTGAGTAGTCAGACACTTCCAGTTTAAAGCCTTCCCATTCGGCCTCCTATTGCCACTCACATCTACACCAAAGTGGTGGCAGATGTCATGGTCCATCTCCTGGAAAAGAATGTATTGATTGTCCTGTATTTGGATGATTTTCTAGTAGTAGGCAATTCGGCCTGGCATTTCTCTACCCACCTAGGAGTTATGTCCACTTTAGAACACTTAAGCTGGCTATTGAATCTTAAATTAAGGTTAGAGCCCCTAAAAGTGCAGTAATTTCTGGGTCTACTGCGCTGGACTCACAGGTGCAGGAGTGTCATCTCCCGGGCGGTTAAATAGAAAACTTCCAACGCCCGGTGTTAAGGGCCCTGAAGTTCCCCACCATGTGTCTTAGAAGTGCTATGTCCCTTCTAGTTTCTCTGACGTCTTGCATACTCTAGGCCCAATTCAATTCTAGAGCCTTACAATGGAATGTGTTAAACAACATTTCCCTTTGAGGGCACCTGGAAGGAAGGATGAGCTATCCCTGTCATCAATGCAGTCCCTCCCTTGGCTGGATATCACTAATCTGGCCAGGTGGGTTCCCCGTGTGAATGAAATCTCACGGGTGGTCACCACGGATGCGAGCACAGGGTTGGGGACTCATCCAGACCCTTAATGGAGGTGACAGGTCACTTATTCCAAGTAGCAGAAAGTCATTTGCTGTCTTTGATGGCTCTTCACATAAAAGTAAGAGAGAACATCAGAGCGGACTCCTTAAGCTGCAATTAACTAAGGCAAGGAGAGTGGTTGTTAGATCAGTCCATCTTCAGCCAGATAGTGCAGATGTGGGGCTGTACGGATATTTTTATTTATTTTACTCATTTATATAGCACCATTAATTCCACAGCGCTTTACAGACATTATTGGGACTGTCCCCGTTAGTGATTCTAAATTGTGAGCCCCATCAGTATGTCTTTGGAATGTGGGAGGAAACCTGAGTACCCGGAGGAAACCCACGCAAACATGGGGAGAACATACAAACTCCTTGCAGATGTTGTCCTTGGTGGGATTTGAACCCAGGACTCCAGCGCTGCAAGGCTGCAGTGCTAACCTTTGAGCCACCGTGCTGCTCTATATGTATAGACCTCTTTGCCGCCTGGTTGAACAGGAAGGTTAAAACTTTCTCTTAATCCCAGAGAAGGTCCCCATGGGGTAGATGCCTTATTAGTTCCATGGAAGTTCAACCTGGCATAGGCTTTTGCAACAATAACCCTGATCCCGCTGGTGGTAAGGAAGATCAGAGAAGACATTATATTAATCGCCCACTTTTGGCCCAGAAGACTATCCTCCCAGAGGTTTAGAATCTCCTCTCTCAGGGACCAGTCTACCATCCACAATTAACCAACCTTCATTTGATGGCAAGGATTTTCAGTTGGCGCTGTTAATGGAAAATTGATTTCTCTCCCAATCTTGTATCCACCCTTCTTCGAAGTTCAAAGTAGGAAGATATCTACAACCAGAATTTAAGCCAGAACATGGAGAAAATTTATAATAGTCTCGGGATCAAGGATTGAGGATTGTGCTCCAGTGGGTCGTGTTCTGGAGTTTTCCGTGGAAATACCTCGAACTAGGCCTATCCACCAACACTTTCTAAGTCCCAAGTGTCAGCTCTGGGGGCCCTGTATAACTGTGATGTAGCACGGAATAATTGGCTATCTAGATTTATTAGGGCTTCATCTAGATCCAGGCCCATCTTAAAATAAAGATTAGTGCCCTGGGATTTAAACTTAGTCTTCGTAGCCGAGACAGGGTTACCATTCGATCTCATTGATTTGGCACCTGTCAAAGTTCTTTCCCTTTAAAACAGCCCTTTTGGTAGCCTTAACATCTGCCTGAAGGGTCAATGGCTTTCAGGTCCTTTCCAGAGTTCCACTTTTCACTCAGTTTCTGGAAGACAGGGTAGTTTTGAAGCCTGATCCATTTTACCTACATAAAGTAGCATCTCTGTTTCATAGTATGCAGGAGATAGTTCTTCCGTCTTTCTGCTCTGGCACTAAGAATCATAAGGAAGAAAAGCTTCATATGCTAGATATTAGAAGATGTCTACTGAAGTACCTGTCTGTTACTGACTCCTGGAAGAAGGAAAGTTCTTTGTGTTCTTCCAGGGGCATAAAGCTTCAAAACGCACAATAGTTAGGTGGATTAGGGAGGCCATTTCTTTAGCTTATTCTGCAAGTGGCAAGGTCTGAAAGCTCACTCTACAAGGGCTGCGGCAACCTCCTGGGCGGAGAGATCGGACCTCTCAATCAAACAGATCTGTAAGGCAGAAACCTTGTCTTCTCCTTCCACTTTCTATAAGCATTATAGGCTGGACATGGGTTCCTCTTCCGACCTCACCTTTGCAAAAAAGGGTGCTCCAGGCTGTGGTCCCTCCTGAAATCTTACTTTTCTCTGTAATTCTCTCGTGGTGCGGTCATGGGTGAACGATAGACTTCGTTACCAGTAACGGGATATTATGGAACCCATGACAGCACCATTGTATATAAAGGTTTTTTAAAGGGACTTTGTCAGCCCAGAATCGCTATTCAAACCAATTACAGGCACTTGGTGGAGCCAATCATTTAAATGCACCTTACCTTCTGCTTGGTTTCCATCTATCTCTACCCTTTTCCAGCTCTATGAAGCCAGAGCTGTGAATCAAAGAAGAGGGTGGGGGGGAAAAGTTTGGCAATTCCATTAAAAAACTGGCATGTTTCTGCTGCAATAACTTCCCTCAATCCTGATTTGAAGAACAGTGTTGTACATATTTGACCAATGAGGAACTGCTATGTACATATTAAAATTATAATCAGAAAATTACCTATTGTTCAGATTAGGTTTTTGTTAGAAGATTTTTTTTTACCAGTTTGCGCATGTTAAACTTACCAAATCATTGCATAGTGGCTGCAAGGCTGAAAAAAGCTGTACTTTTTATTTTTCCTCTTGGTTGTGGAGATATTAGCTTGTAAAGTGCAGGTTATAATGTATGTTAAGCCCAACTGGGCGTTAACCAGATTTTTCTCTGTGAGCGTGTACATCTTCCCCTTCATGACGCAGTCATCAGTATTCAAGGGAAAAAAGAACCTCCCCACCCCACAATAGTTTGGAGCATGTTGCCTCTGTGTGAGACATGTAATGACAGTCTTCTCTCCTCACGGATCTCACTGCTGACCTGTATGTCATCACAAACTGCAGAAGCAGAGTGTCATTACACCTTTCATCTCACAGCAATCGGTGAGGAAAGTTGAATACAGCAAAGCTTGACAGCACTGTGAGAAGAGAGCAGCAGACATGGCACTGTGAGAGGAGAGCAGCAGACGTGTTTGTAGTGAGACAAAGCTCAGCTCTGCTGTGCTGCCCTCCCCCCCACACTGCCATAAAAGGTGTATGTAATGACTTATTTCTGCTCTGCTCCCGGCACTTTGTAGCCACACACAGCTATTTAGTGAGGAAATCAGACTGTCACTAAAAGTGTTACACTAAGACACCTATTATAAGCTATTGTTTCAGCGTATTCTTCTTGCCTCCATGTATTGTTACCTGTTTGCGACTGGGCATTGTCCGATAGCATACGCCCCTCTTTTAAAAGTAATTATTTGGCAATTTTTTTTCTAATTGTTCTCATATCACAATCTGTATTAAAAAATTAGAACTTTTGCAATTTTCACACTGATCACTGGGTCCTTTTTTTTGTTTTGTTTTTAAAGGGTATGCCACACTAAACAATCCCGCTAGCGATCTCGTTAACATCGCATACTAATGAGATCGCTAGCGGGATCGTTTTAATATCGCTAGTAGTGGCCTAATTTAGCGATGTCGTTAAGGACGCTATTGCGGTTAGCGATCTCCTTAACGACTTTAGCGGTACTTTTGTACCGCTAAATCGCTAAAAAAAGGTGCCACACTCAGCGATACATACTTACCAGCGGGACGCCGACGATAAAAATAGGGTCCGAAACGATCGCTGTGATGAACGAGATCACAGCAGGGGCCACGTCGCTGGTAGATGCCGAACACAACAACATCGCTAACGGGATCGCTAAATAGTGACGTTTTTTAGCGATCCCGTTAGCGATGTTGTTTAGTGTGGCATACCCTTAAGACTCTTCTGTGATAAGTAGTTATGCTGGAAACTTCCTGAAAGGACTGGAAATAGGAATCTAAAAAAGAGCTGATGACCAATGTGAAAATGGCAAGATTACTAATTTTCTTATGAAGATAGTGATATTAATATGCATTTCCAAAATGTAAAAAAAAAATAACACAAAAAAAGCAATGGGTCATTTTTTGCTTATAGCTTCCACTTAACAGTTTTGCATCATGGTTGTGCTATAGTTCGTGTGACGATGAATAGCATATCACTCTACCTTGACCTAAATTTGTCAAATGGATTCCAAGAAGATTCTTTTTTGGCATACTTTTACCCTGTATCAAAATATGGAGAAAGTACGTATATATGCATGTATTACAAATTAAAGGTGTATACAAAGAAAAAAAAGATTTTTTTTTTTAGTTTCCTGCAGTCTCAATAATAAAATTCAATTTATTCATAATACTTTTAAAGGGAACCTGTCAAAAGGCTTTTCCCATACAACCTACAGCCACCAACTATCAGCCACATGTAACAACATTCCAAAAAACTGTATTTATGACTCAAATTTTCTTTGTAAGGCAAAAAAACGAACAAAACACCTTTTATTATACTCACCTATGAGGCGGTCTGGTCCGATGGGTGTTTTTAGTCTTCATCCTGTGCCTCCTCTCCTTGTGATGCCGTCCTTCTTCCCTGCTTCGTGTAGATGAAACGTCCTATGTCATACACAGTGTTCCCCTTTGCGCTCCTGTTCAGGAGCACTTCTCTCTGCCCATCGCAAAGTACTATAAGGGCCTGTGCACACGTTGCGGATTTTGCTGCTGTTCCGCAGCGGTTTTTGCGCTGCGGAACCGCTACAGAACCGCACGCCATGTACAGTACAATGTTAGTGAAGGGGAAAAAAAAAAAAAAGCTGTGCACACGCTGCGGAATTTTCCGCGCGGATTGGGTGCAGTTTCAAAACCGCAGCATGTCAATTCTTTGTGCGGTTTCCGCTGCGGTTTTACACCTATTCCATTATAGGTGTAAAACCGCAGGGCAATTCCGCACAAAAAAACGCGCCAAAACCGCAGTAAATCCGCGCTAAAACCACAGTGCGGTTTACCTGCAGTTTTAGCAAAATCCACGCGGAAATAAACGCAAGTGAATCCGCAACGTGTGCACGGGGCCTAATGCATCGGCGAGTTTTGTCCTCTCCAGGGCTGTGGAGTCGGAGTCGTGGAGTCGGAGTTAGTTTTG
>VIAB01019523.1:38907-51896 GCA_009801035.1 Oophaga pumilio | reverse complement strand
TGAGCAAACTTCAGTCTGCCAGAAGAAATATATCTCCCATCAAGAAAGATCCCCTTTGGTGTACCACAGGTATTAAAGTCGTCTTTTCTGAATGGAGCATCTTTTGGAAGGGGCCAATCATCCGGTGACTGTCCTTACTGTCCACAAAAATGTAGAATTCATCCGAACAGCTAAGAGGTTGTCTGCAAGAGAAGCACATTGGGCCTTAATTTTCTCCATGTTTAGTTTTCTAAGTTCTTATTGGCCTGGTTCAAGAAATGGAAAGGCTGATGCTCTGTCCAGGATATTTACTGAACCTGTACCTCAGGAGATGTCTAACACTGACTGTACCATTCTACATCCAAATATTTTTTTGGGAATACTGGAGTCCAAAGAATTTTTAACGAAGATTAAAGATGGACACCAAACTAATTTTTTTCTTAGCCATCCTAATGACGTTGATATTTCTTTTAAGGAGGGGTTTTAGATGCAGAACCACCAAATATATGTCCCCAAATCTGCTAGACTTGAAGTCCTCAAACTTGTCCATGATTCTAAACTTCTAGGACACCTTGGAGTCATGAAAACACAATAACTACTTTTTCATTCTTTTTGGTGGCCTAATTGTAGAAAGGATGTGAGAAAATATCTTTTCTCCTGTTTAACATGTGCACGGAACAAAATGCCACAATCTTTTCATATAGGACTCCTTCAAGCTTTTACAGTTCCATTCAAGCCTTGGGGATCAATCTCAATGGATTTTATCGTGAACCTACCTCCATCTAAAGAAATTACTGTTTTCCTTGTTGTGGTGGATTGGCTCACAAAGATGGCCCATTTTATTACAACTAATGGTATTCCTACCGCTGAGCAAACCACAAAATTAAAAGCCTAACAGGTATTATTATTATTATTATTACTTATTATTATAGCACCATTTATTCCATGGCGCTTTACATGTGAGGAGGGTTATACATAATAAATACAAGTACAGTAATCTTAAACAATACAAGTTGCGACTGGTACAGGAGGGGAGAGGACCCTGCCCGCGAGGGCTCATAATCTACAAGGGATGGGAGAGGATACAGTAGGTGAGGGTACAGCTGGTATTTAGGCTTCATGGAATTACTGACAATGTAATTTCTGATAGAGGTGTTCACTTTACATCAAGATGTTGAAAAGGTTCCGTACAGCTTGAGGAGTTACTGTCAATTTGTCTTCTAACTTCCACCCACAATCCAATGATGAGAATGTAAGAACTAACCAAACTCTCGAACAATACCTGCGCTGTTTTACTTAGAGGATGACTGGGTGGACTATTTACCAACAGCAGAATTTTCCTATAATAATCCCAAACACAGTTTCACATCCAGAAGTCACTTTTTTGCTAACTATGGCTTGCATCCTGTATTTATTGCTAATCTCAAATTTAATACTCTGGTTCCTGCTGTTACAAATAGACTTAAGGTACTGTCACACTTAGCGATCGCACTAGCGATCACGACAATGACACGACCTGGCGAGATCGCTAGCGCGATCGCTATGTGGTCGCTAGTTAGCTTCCAAACACAAAGATCTCATCAAAGATCAGCGATCTGTATAACGACCTCTGCTGTCGTTGGGAAAACCTAGTCCCACCTGCAACGCTGGTAAAGTCGTTCATAAAGGGTGCCACACTCAGCGATTCAGGCTCACCAGTGGGACACCAACGACCAAAAAATGGCTCAGAACGTTCATAAGCGATCAACGACATCTCAGCAGGGGCCACATCGCTGCTACATGTCACACACAGCTGCATCGCTAACGATATCGCTACTGCATCATAAAATCGGTGACTCTTTAGCGATCTCGTTAGCGATTTTGCTTAGTGTGAAAGTATCTTTACAGAGTTTCAGAGAGCTCAGAAAGAACTAATTGAGAGGTTACAAAAGGCCAAGAAGATTACAAAGAAACAGCAGATAAACATCGCAAAGCCACTCCTACAATTCAGGTCTGTGACAAGTTTTGGCTTTCTACAAAAAAATCTGAAAATGAACGTGCAGTCTTCTAAATTGTGTCAAACATTCAAAGGACCTTTTGAAATTTTTGCACAAATTAACCCAGTTGCTTTCCATTTAAAACTTCCTAACATCCTGAAAATTCACCCTGTGTTTCATGTATCCTTGCTCAAACCATTCAGTGAGAACCCATTTCCAGGAAATACTTAGCCACCTCCTCCACCAGAGAAAGTGGTGAAGAAGAGTACATTGTGGATAAAATTCTGGACTCTAGGCGGTTTAGAGGACAACTACAAAATTTGATACAATTGAAGGATTACAGACCAGAAGATAATTCATAGGAGCTAGAGGGCAATGTTCATGCAGCCAGGCTTTCAAGAGCTTTTCATCAGAGATATCCAAAGAAGCCAGCTCCTGAGATGTCCAGAAGCCATCTTGGAATGAGGGGGGTACTGTCAGGACTCAAACCCAGCAGCTCTTGTTCACCAGGAGGCAGCTCTTCCCTCTAAGCTATTCAGCTCTCTGGTCAGTTCCTTGCTATCCCATATACTAGTACTTGTGTTGTTCTGATTGTCTCCCCCCTGAGTTTCTAATTGGCTCCACCTTGATTGAAGACCCCAAACCTGCTATTGCACGTCTTTCCTTGCGAGACTGTGGAGCTCAAAAAAAATCATCAAGATATAAAGGGCCTAGATTGGGGATATAGAAAAGGAACAAGAACCCATAAAATATAAACTTTTAATTGTGATAATTAAAAAACAACATACAATTTTTTATATCCTAGTATGATGAATAGAGTAGTCCAGGTTAAAGATTTAAATTTCAGTAATATTTCAATACTCATAAAAATTTTAAGGGAGATAGACACTTTACCTCAGTATGAAAAAAATATGAACAACCAGCCCACCTTAATGGCCTGTGGTGTGGGGAAGCAAGGAAACCATGGAGTCATCACATGTTGTCCATAAGAAGAAAAAGAGGAATAAATCCAGCTTCCAAAAAATCCAAATTTATTACAGATAAAACCAGAATCCAACAGGACAAAGCTCATATAATGTGAACACTAACAACGCGTTTCGAATAATGAATGTTCTTTCTCAAAGCACATTATATGAGCTTTGTCCTGTTGGATTCTGTTTTTATCTGCAATAAATTTGGATTTTTTGGAATCTGGATTTTTTTCTCTTTCTCTACTTTACCTCAGTATCCCTTCCTACCAGCAGAGTTTGGCACCCTACGGGATTTGCTATGGCTCCCCCACTCCACGTAGGCTATCCCTTCTTGACCCTAAAAAGGCTTCCCTCGCCAAAGCCAACACTTGGTGAAACCACTGCAAGCATTTAATAAGATTTGTATTGCTGTCTATTTGGAGAGAAGAATGTGCTCATTATATACAATGGAGACAATCCTATCAAGAAATATCATATAGCTAGTGAAGCTGAGTTGCTTGTTTAGACCCACCGGATTCATTGAATCAAGCAGGTATATCCAAATTGTCTCTCTCTGGAGAATCTTTTTATCCCAGTCACCCAAAGTTTTGAATTGAGGAATGGTTTCAAGAACTTTAAATTAGGTTATTTTTGGATGGCTAATCTTTACAATTATATATGTGGCTCAGTCGATTACTCACTATGTATGGATAGGACTGTCATTTAAAGTACCTAACCTATACTTGTTCCACTCATTGGGCTTAAACTTAAGCTTTGGAGGTGTACAACGCCACATAAAATATATCGCTCATTCTGTTTATTGGGCCTAGTGTAGTGCTCATCAAATATGGATATGATTGCTAATTCCATTTAAGATATATTGCTAACCTCTGTGACTACATCTTTTACATCTTCTTGATAGCATTATATGTAATGAGCTCATTTTTCTCTCCAAATCTGTTTTAACTTTTCACCACAAATAGACAGCCATACAACTCTCATACAATGCCTATAGTGGCTTCATCAGAGGTGGACATTGCACTTTATTTGGGTGGTGTTGTTGGCTTTGGCGAGGGAAGCCCTTTTAGGGTTAGGTAGGGATAACCTACATGGATCTGGGGTGCCATAACAAATCCCCTACGATGCCAACCTCCGCTGGTAGGAAGGGATACTGGGGCAAAGTGTCTGTCTCCCTTAGTATTTTTCTGAGTTTTGAAATATTACTGAAGTATGAATATTTGACCTGGTCGTATGTTGTTTTTTAATGATCACAATTAAAAGTTATATTTTATGTGTTCTTGTTCCTTTTGAGATTATTGAGCTACCAGCCTTTAGTCAAGCTTCCCTTCACCTGCTACTTCATTCCACAATTATACTGCTGCTTCCGTGTAGCCATCCCATGGCTATTCCTGACTATGCTTTCTGCTTATCCTTTAACTACATTGCTGCTACTGTGTACTGTCACCCCTGACTATGATTCCTGCTCATCCTTTAACTACATTGCTGCTCCTGTGTACCGATCCCCTCACTACGCTATCTGTCAGTGTTGCCCCTAGAGGTTGCAATATTACTACTCTAAGCCAGGTCAGTCCATAACAGCATGGCTCCAGCATAGCAACCTCCCATTTGTTCCGGATATGATGTGTAACCAGCTGAGGGGGTTGTTGTCTGTCTCCATAGTGAATTGAGGTCCATACAAGTATTGCTATACACACAGGGCCCACACCACTGCCAGTCTTTCCTTCTCCCTAGTGGAGTAGGCCACCCTTGGCAGGAGCTTCTATCTAAGGTACAAATCAGGATGTCCCTGGCCCGTAAAGTTGACCTGACTGAGCACAGCATCAAGGACAAAGTTACTGGTGCCAGTCTGTATTACAAATGGACATCTGAAATCAGCTGCATGTAGTACTGGGAAGCTGAAAAGTGCGGTCTTTAGCACCCAGAAGGTTATCTTGCAGTTGTTTGTCCAATCGACTGTGGAGGGCAGCTTCTATAGTGAGGAAAGAACCTCCTATTGTACCCAGTGGTGCCCAGAAATCACCTGCTTCTTGGTCCTGGGGGTTGGCCAAGACGCAATGGCATTCTTTTTCCCACGCTCCAGCTTCAGAGCTACCTCCCGCCTACCAGATGCACTTTTTTGGCTTAAAGGTGAAACCTGCCTGGCAGATCTGCCTGACCACTTGCGTTAGTTGCTCTAGGTGATGCTCCCAGGTGGGACTGAAGATAAAAATGTCATCCAAGTATGAAGCTGCTTACCCTTCAAGTCCCTTGAGCAGCGTGTTGACCATCCACTGAAAACTGTCATGGGCATTCTTCATTCTGATCGACATTACACTGGATTTGTATAGTCCAATAAATGTAGAGCATTCCCGTACCTCACAAAAATATCCCCATCTCTGATCCATGATGGGTACTTGCCCCAGCCAACTGATCGAGCAGTTCATAGATGCATGGCATTGTGTACACATCGGTAACCGTGTCAGCATTGAGCCCCCTGTAATCCACGCAGAACCAGGTTGTCTGGTCCTTTTTTGGGACGTGGATTATAGGTGAGGCCCAAGTGCTGATGGATTTTTTCATGACCCGTAGCTTCACCATCTCATCAATCTCCTGGCGCATGTGCTGCTGCATCTCCCAGAAGACCCGATATGCTGAACGCCGGATTGGGAGGTGATCCCCAGTGGTCACGTGATGGACGGCCAACTCTGTCCTTCTAAGCTTTTTGCCGAATAACTCCCAGAAGGGGCAAAGGGTTGCCCACAGCTGGGACCATTGGTTCTCCAAGAGCTGGTTGCAAACCTCCACATTCTCATTGGTTCCATAAACTCTATCCTAGGCAAGAATATCCAGGAGTCTCTCCGTCTCTCCCTCTTCTGGCAGGTTGCCGACGGGGTAGGACACAGGCCTCCCACTCATGATGCGCTTTCATCTTATTCACATGAAAGCCCTTTCGCCTTTCCCACTCGTGGTCCAGGGTGACCCAGCACGTTGCAGCATTAAGTCACTGGTGCACTAGATGCAGGCCTACACGGGCCAGCTGAAGCTTTTCCTGGGATACGGGGACCATTTTGACCCACCTGGTAAGTTCTCTCACAAGCATTCTGATCATACTATCGCTTCTAATCGGTGTGCATTTGTGCCATATTGTCATGCACCAACTGCATCTTGTCCGGGAAGCTCACGACATACTCGATGACTGTTATGCCAGGGGTGGCTAAGTCTCCTTACCAGCCCTCTTTTACCAGAGCCAGTGGGCCCCGCACACATCCCACATACAGGAGCTCATAGGGGGAGAACCCCTGTTATGTCCTGTGGATCCTCCCAGTGGGCAAATAGCAGGTGTGGGAAGTATCGCTCCCTGTCACACCCATGGGAGTCAACCAACATCCTAATCATCTGCTTCAGGGTGCCATTGAACTGTTTGCACAGGCCATTAGTCTGTGGGTGGTATGGGCTGTTCACCAGATGTTGGACATGTTGCTGCTTAAAGAGAGACTCCATCAGCTGTGACATGAACTGGGTCCCCTGGTCAGTGAGAATTTCCTGTGGAAAACCCACTTGGGACAAAATCTCCAGTAAGGCGGTGGCCACCTTTTCGGCCTTAATGGATGACAAGGATATATCTTCCAGGTACTGGGTGGCAAGATGACAGGCATTTTGGGCTCGTAATGGGTTCATCCTGCCAGTAAGGCTTCAGAACCAGCTAGGCTGCTGGGGTTGTGAGCTTTTTCACTTGAATATGTTGAAGCTGGATCACCTACTAAGCCAGATGTCCTGTCTCAGCTTCACATGGATATGAAACAGTTGAATGGCATGAAATTTTATCTCCCATATTCTTCACATGGGGTATCAGTGTACTCAGCACAAATTGCACAACAAATTGTATGGTCAATTTTCTCCTGTTACCTTTGTGAAAATCAAAAATCAAAAATAAGAATACAGATAATAAATGGAAAATGTTTAAGAACATCCTAAATAGGCACTGTAAGCGGTTTATACCTTTTTAAACATATACAGCTGCATGGGTATAACACAAAAAATGTGGGTCACACAAAAAAGTGTGAAACCAAAAATCACCACTCAAAAAAGCATAATAAAGACAAGGAGAAAAAAAAGAGTCATCGGTGAGAATATGTCATAAAAAGGTAGATTTTTATTGTATGAAAAATATATAGGTAACACAAGAAAATACGTATAAAAAGACAATAGGAACACACAATTAGGACAGATGCATATAAAGGGGGAATGCGCTCCTGATAGTGTGGGAAGAATAGCTAGTGGTAGTGGAAAAGGAGCAGAATATAGCACAATATAACTATATCAAAAAACCCATAGGTATAGGGGAAAGAAAAAGTGCTATAGCCGCAATCACATGAACCACAAACCACAGAGCATGCTCGCAATGAGAGAGTCACTATTATATATGGCCAGCAAAAACTGTGCAGCGCTGCCTAAGATAAAAAAGCATATCATTAAAAGTAAATCCGGCACTCGAATATGTGATGAAGAAAAAATTATTTTATTTCAGAAATGCAATCCACAACATATGACGTTTCGGTCAAACATCAGACCTTCTTCAGACTATGGAACGAAAATAACAAACAAATCAGTTTATCCATATGAGTCAATACATTTTATAATGTCACACACAAAAATAAAAATAATAAGAAATTCAAGAAAAAACGGAAGAAAAAATTATTTTTGTGTATATCTATACATATGTAAGTACACATATCAGTGCATATAGAGAATATTGACGCACTAAATGGCGGTATTTAATATTGTATTAAAGATAGTGTATAAATGGCCAGTCAATTTATACAGGTTCATACTGAAATTCATACAGGTTCATACTCAAACCATGTTCATACGGAATCATTATTGTCACAAAAGAAGAAAATAAAAAAGAAAAAAAAAACAACCTTCTGTTAAAAATGAAAGGCTTGTATAAGCAAATTACAATGGTGAGTGAAAGTGTTATAGGAGTCTCTGACTAGTGCAAGGAATAAAGAATGATCTCCTTACCAGATTGCAAAGGAGACTGTTTAGAAAGGCAGTATGGTGGATACTGTGAAAGAAAATATGTACAGATTGCTATCATGCACAGATCGCTACAAATAATATGTTGAAAACGATAATCTCCATGCGGAGTAAGAAGTGCAGGGCAGGTGGTAAAAAGTGAGGTCTTACCATGTCCAGGCGCTCGGTAAGGACTGTGCACATGTGAGTTATAAGCCTCTGGCGTTACCACGTGACCGGAAGTGATGAAAGATTCATGAGACTGCCTGCTGGAGCGCATGTGCACAGTCCTTACCGAGCGCCTTATCTCACAGCAGAACTTCCACACTGCCTTACCTATGCAGCGCTGCTACACAGAAAAACTGTATGGACATGGTAAGACCTCACTTTTTACCACCTGCCCTGCACTTCTTACTCCGCATGGAGCTTATCGTTTTCAACATATTATTTGTAGCGATTAGTGTTGAGCGATACGATACTGCAAGTATCGGGTATCGGCCGATATTGGCTGTATCGGGTTTTCGATTTCGAATACCGATATTTTCGTCATATCGGATACCGGAATCGGGATTGTCACTGTCACTGTCAGTGTCCGTCGGTCGGGTCTGTCAGGAGTCAGCGGCACTTACCTGGCAGAAGATCTCCGGCGGTCACATCCTGGACTGCTGCTTCATGGCCGCCATCCTCTTCTCCCCGGCGGTCACATGCAGTTTCTCGCGATAACTGCAGTGACTGCTGGGTAATCCCGGCCGTAAAGCAGTCAGTCCGATGACGTCACCGCCGGGGAAGCAGGTAATCAGCTGTGCTGCGCCGGGATGTCAGGCTCTGCCTGTCATTGCGATGTAGCAGAGCTGGATCGCCGTGGGACAATCGTACTATGGACTGCGTCGGACAGGTGGTATACTGTTGGTTTGTTTTTTTTCTTTTTTATTTTCTTCTTTTGTGACAATAATGATCCGACCACGAGCACCAAAGACATTTGTAGGAGGTGGAAGATAGTGGCTCCGGACGAGAAGATCACTCAAATTTTTTGACCGTCTTGATGTTAAGGAGGGGTAGTCACTAGTCACCCAACGAGCGGGACAGCGCGGGCTCGGTTTTCAGAACATCCCAATGTCTAGCTAGAATCTGTCGGATGCCAGACCATTCATGATTGAAGGTTGTGATGAATCATATAGGTCCCTCATCACACCCTTGTCTGTCCACACGAGTGGTATTGAGGAGGCGGTCACGTGGAGTCATTCTTGCCCGATCATATCCCTTTTTAATGCATCTATTACTATAGCCTCATGCTTTAAAGCGATCTTTAAGATCCTTGGCTTGTGTCTCAAAAGCATCGTCAGTAGAACAGATGCGTCTCATTCGAAGGAACTGTCCGACCGGGACGGCCCTAATCGTGGCAGGATGATGAGCTGACTTAGCATGGATCTGTGAATTTATTGAGGTGGGCTTCCTGAAGACGTCCGTCCGGAAGCGGCGACTAGCGTCAACCTCCAGAGAGACGTCTAGAAACTCCACCTTAGCACGACTATACTTGAAAGTTAAATGGATGTTAAGAGAGTTCTGATTCAGCTCCATCATAAAATCCTCGAGCTGCTGCACCGTCCCATCCCACAACATCAAGATATCGCCAATATATCTAAACCAGTTCAGCACATGGGAGGCGGCCTGCACGCCCGCATCGCCAAACAAAGATCTCTCCCAGGAACCCAGAAAGAGATTAGCGTAAGCGGGCGCACAGGCGGTTTATACCTTGTGGGAATAAAAGGACAAGAAATAGGAAAAACCCAATTTGGCTAAACATAGAAGTAAGAGGGGCAATTAACAGTAAAAAGAAAGCATTAAAATTACTAAAGCAAGATGGCACCGTTGAAGCTCTAAAAACTATAGGGAGAAAAATACTTTATCTAAAAAACTAATCAAAGCTGCCAAAAAGTAAACAGAGAAGCACATAGCTAAAGAGAGTAAAACTAATCCCAAACTGTTCTTCAACTATATCAAAAGTAAAAGGAAAGTGTAGGCCCCATAAAAAATTGTGAGGAAAGAATGGTTATAGATGACTAGGAAAACGCTAATATATTAAACACCTTCTCCATGGAATTCAAGGTGGAAAATAAAATGCTAAGTGAAATTCCGAGAGATAAAGGAAACCTTATATTAAGGGTCACCATCAATCTAACCCAAAAAGAGGTGAGAAACTGGCCAAATAAGATTAAAATAGATAAATCTCCAGGTCCGGATGGCATACACCCACGAATACTAAGAGAACTAAGTATTCTAATAGACAAACCATTATTTCTTATATTTAGGGACTCTATAGGGACGGGGTCTGTTCCACAGGACTGTCGCATAGCAAATGTGGTACCAATATTCAAAAAGGACTCTAAAAGTGAACCTGGAAATTATAGGCCAGTAAGTCTAACCTCTATTGTTGGTAAAATATTTGAAGGGTTTCTGGGGGATGTTATTTTGGATTATCTCAATGAGAATAACTGTTTAACTCCATATCAGCATGGATTTATGAGGAATCGCTACTGTCAAACCAATCTAATCAGTTTTTATGAAGAGGTAAGCTATAGACTGGACCAAGGTGAGTCATTGGACGTGGTATATCTTGATTTTTCAAAAGCGTTTGATACCGTGCCACACAAGAGGTTGGTAAACAAAATGAGAATGCTGGGTCTGGAGGAAAATGTGTGTAAATGGGTAAGTAACTGGCTTAGTGATAGAAAGCAGAGGGTGGTTATAAATGGTATATTCTCTAACTGTATCGCTGTGACCAGTGGGTACCGCGGGGGTCAATGTTGGGACCTATTCTCTTCAACATATTTATTAAAGATCTGGTACAAGGTTTACACATTAAAATATTGATATTTGCAGATGATACAAAACTATGTAAAGCAGTCAATACAGAGAAGATAGTATTCTGCTACAGATGTATCTGGATAAGTTGGAAATTTCGGCTGAAAGGTGGCAGATGCGGTTTAACAATGATAAATGTAAGATTATACACATGGGAAGAAGGAATATCACCATTACACACTGAACAGGAAACCACTGGGTAAATTTGACATGTAGAAGGACTTGGGGATCCTAGTTAATGATAAACTTACCTGGAGCAGCCAGTGCCAGGCAGCGGCTGCCAAGGCAAACAGGATCATGGGGTGCATTAAAAGAGGCCTGGATACACATGATAAGAGCATTATACTGCCTCTGTACA
Organism: Oophaga pumilio; assembly: GCA_009801035.1. Classification (NCBI taxonomy): domain Eukaryota; kingdom Metazoa; phylum Chordata; class Amphibia; order Anura; family Dendrobatidae; genus Oophaga; species Oophaga pumilio. The sequence continues at coordinate 40,752 of VIAB01019523.1, read as the reverse complement.
AATCCTTGGTTAGATGGCACATGGAGTACTGTGTACAGTTTTGGAAGGTTATAATGGAACTAGAGCAAGTACAAAGTACAAAGGAGGGCAACAAAATTAATAAAGGGGATGAGGGAACTACAATACCCAGAGAGATTAGCAAAATTAGGATTATTTAGTCTAGGAAAAAGACGACTGAGAGGCGATCTAATAACCATGTATAAGTATATAGGGGGACAATACAAATATCTCTCTGAGGATCTGTTTATACCAAGGAAGGTGACGGTCACAAGGGGGCATTCTCTGCGTCTGGAGGATTCTTTACTGCTAGGTCAGTGAGAATCTGGAATTCCTTGCCTGAGGAGATGTTGATGGTGAACTCAGTCGGGGGGTTCAAGGGAGGCCTGGATGTCTTCCAGGAGCGTAACAATATTGTATCTTACAGTTATTACTTATTAGGTTTTTCATGGCTCAACATTATTAAACTGTGTGAAGCACTTGGGGGTTCAAGGTGCTCACTTTACCACTAGATAAGTTCCTTGAGTTTGTAGTTTCTAAAATGCGGTCACTTATTGGGAGTTTCCACTGTTTAGGCACATCAAGGGCTCTACAAACGCGACATGGCGTCCTCTATCTATTCCAGCAATGTTTGTGCTCCAAAAGTGAAATGCTGTTCCTTCCATTCCGAGCCCTGCCATTCACCCAAACAGTAGTTTTCCACCACATTTGGGATATTAGTGTACTCAGGAGAAATTGCAAAACATATTTCATGGTCAATTTTATCCTGTTACCCTTGCAAAAATGAAAAATGTGGGTGCTAAAACAACATTTTTGTGGGAAAAAATTTAAATATTCATTTTCTCCTTACTGATTTCTTTGATTCCTATGAAGCATCTAAAGAGTTAACAGACTTCTTCAATGTGATTTTGAGCTCTTTGAGGGGTTCAGTTTTTAAAATAGTGTCATTTTTGGGTGTTTTCTGTTACATAGGTCCCTTAGAGTCACTTCAAATGTGATGTGGTACCTAAAAAATTAGTTTTGTAAATTTTTGGGAAAAAATGTAAAATTCGTGATTAAATTATAACTCTTCTGTATTCAGGTTTTTTGATGCTTTGACCACAGTCAAGTCAAGTCAGAGGCTGAAAAACAACCCCAAACCATCTTTGAACCTCCACCATATTTGACTGTAGATCCTGTGTTCTTTTCTTTTTAGGCCTCATTCCATTTTCGGTAAACAGTAGAATGATGTGCTTTACCAAGCAACTCTATCTTGGTCTCATCTGTCACCAAGATGCTTTCCCAGAAGGATTTTGGCTTACTCACATACATTTTGGTAATCTTCAGACTAGCTTTTTTATGCTTCTGTGTCAGCATTGGGATCCTCCTGAATCTCCTGCCATAGCGTTTCACTTCATTCAAATGTCGACAGATAGTTCAAGCAGAGACTGGTAAACCTTGAGCCTCCAAGACAGCTTGAATTTTTTTGAACTTGATTGGAACTGCATAGCTAACACCTAAACTATCCTGCGTTGCAACGTTTCATCAATTTTTCTCTGCTGTTTACAACCAGGGAGATTAGCTACACTGCCATGGATTGTAAACTTCTTGATTATGTTGCGCACTATGGACAAGGCAACATCAAGATTTCTGGGGATGGACTTGTAATCTTGAGATTGATAATATTTTTCAACAAATTGGTTCTCAAATCCTTGGACAGTTCTATTCTCTACTTTCTGCTCTCCATGCTTAGTATATACACACAGACATAAAGCAAAGATTGAGTCAACTTCTCCCCTTTTTATCTGGTTCGCCCATTTTGGGTGTTTTGTGTGAAATAAATTATGTTTAATTTGCCTTTTTCTATAT
>VIAB01019523.1:26130-37182 GCA_009801035.1 Oophaga pumilio | reverse complement strand
GAAGGTGTGTCCAAACTTTTGGTCTGTACTGTATATGTACATTTATTAAGAGTAACAGACAGACAGTCAAAAATTTATTGTAGGAATAATTCCCTTTGATGTGATTGTAACATAGACAACATTTCGTAACATTGCAACATTGTTTACTGATGGCTCAATCATCACAAAACTGACAATTATTTGTAATAATTTTCTTGCAGCAAAGTAAATGTAAAATTTTACAGTAGTTTCATGGTTTCACTTTTTTTTTTAACAACATGCTTTATTTGGTTAAGGATAGTCATGGTTATGCTTCTCCACACACCGGAGAATAAACTGTTTCTGGCTCAACGGCATCATTCATGATTTTCAATCAGAGCAATTTTTAAGGATACATCGATGTAACTTGCATTAATGTGCCACAGACAAGGATCTTGATGAAAAAAATCTTGGCTTGCTTTCAGTGCAACAAACAGCTTTTTGTGTTGGATGACATGAAGTGATGAGGCTTCTTGTGAGGCACAAGGTCTTCGCCAAACTGCATGTGGGTTGAGCAGATATCGTTGCCTTTCTTCTACAGAGTCAGTACCATTTCAACCTTTTCTGTGGTTGCAAACTCAATGTAAAAAAAAATCCAGACCTACCATAATCTCACTGAGAAACCACAGGTGTCTGTTGAAAGTTTTTATTGCTGCCTCAGCAACAGGTGCATTGATTCCTTTGTATGCTACGAGTTCTTGCAGTAATGTCTTTTTGCGGCTATGTGGTAAAGTAAAAAATTGACAGATATTTTTTAACTTTATCAAAGTTAAAAAAAAATTGGTGACGAAACATGAAGATCTTTAGAGCATATATCATTTTGGCTGTCCATCAGGCCCGATGGTAGACTCCTGGACCAACAACTTCTCAGTTTCTCCTCCTGACACTAGTACTGACAGTTGCTCAGCAGTTTCATTGTTGGTCTGGCTTGAAAACATTTTCTCATTCTAGTGTACAGTCCGTAGACCATTACTATCGAAGGAAGCTTTTATAGCATTTGCTGGAATCTCTCGATGCCTGACTGATAGATTCCCTATTCAACGTGAGACTGTCTGGATCATGGCCAAGAGACTGAGAAGCAGCAGCAAACAGATAGGTCGCTTTCATATCACTGGTATTAGTTCTGTCTAGAGCTGCAGCAACTTCTGGAGTCAAAATGTTTACAGATCTCACCGACCTACATTTTTTGGGACTAAAATGCCCTCATCACTAACAAACATCACTAACAATTCCCTCATGTGTTGAGGCTAACAGCCGCAAAAACCTGCAGCCACAGGGACATGTCATCCAAGCATGTTCGCTCATCCCTAATATTTGTCATTAAAATAAATTATAATTTTGGAAAAAATATAATGAACCTAAGCTTCAGAGACTGTTCATTTAGCTAAATGGCATATGCAGTATGAAAAGAAAACAAATGTGTTTAGGCAATTAGTAGTCAGTAACTAAAATGGCAAAAATACCAGATGGCTGCTGTGCGAGCTAAGAAATGTAAAGTGTCATATTTGCCTTTAAATAAAAAGTGAAGTACAACTGCATTAGTAACAAAAAAGACTATGATAATATTATATACAAGTTTCTGTTTCTTTAAAGTGTTAAGGGCTTTTGGGTCTTGTTGTTTAAAACAATTAGAACTAGTTGAATTTGATTTTGTTACTATGACAATGCATTTATTTGATTGCTAGTCTCACTTTAATTTGACTGGTCATTAGAAAAAATAGTACTTCCAAATTCACTGACCATTTCTCTACATTTCTTATTACACCTTCCATATGTCAATAAATGGTGTGTGCAAGTCATTCAAAAATAGGAAATTAAGTCTCATGGTAGCATTGATTTTGAGCATGAATCACATTTACCTGTCTATGTCCTGTGGAAGATCCTTTAAGTTGTTACTACTGATGTCCAACCATTGCAAACTTGACATCCGTAAGACACAAATTGGAATAGAAGAGAATTTGTTTGCTGACAAATCAACAAAAGTGACCTTTTTCAGATTACTCAACTGGAAAGAAAACAAGAAACATTCATGACAATGAAGATTGTAGAAATAGTCCTAGACTCCACAAATTTAAAGAAGTATTCATGGTAAATATAATTAAAGCAAGGCAAACTCTCATTATTTTACATCTCTACAAACTTAAAATAATTACAAACCCCTAAAATGTACGTTTTCTAAAATTCCATTGTAGAGCAAATTTCAGGGATTATCATTGTTATTAGGGATGAGCGAACATGCTCAGTGATACTCGGTTATCAGTCGAAAATCACGGTACTCGGATGTGCAGATTACTTGGCGAGTAATGGGCAGTGCTCGATATAAAACTGGAATCTGCAACTTTTTTGCTGTTACACAGCCAATAAGCAAGCGGGGATTGCCTGTGAGTCACTGTAATTCCGTAGCCATCTTGGTTGTGGCACCACTATGATTGGCTGGCCGTCTGACATCATAAGGGTTTATAAAAGAATAGGCTCAGCACAGTGACGCCATTACACAGCTCTGTGAAACTCATATTGGAGAGAAAGAGTGCTTGTCTAGGCTTTTGTGCACTGTACGTATAATGAATCAGAGGCCTGTAGTGTTGATACTGGTCCTGAAGCAGAGCCATTGTACTAACAGCCCTTCTAGGGACTAATCAATTGCAGCACATACAGTCTGCATTTAGCCTAGGGAGGGAAAGAGAGTCCCTGGAGCAAGAAGAGTGAAAGAATCCAGTTTGCAGACAGGTATTAAGCCTGAGCATTCCATTGGCAAATATATAGCTGAAGTTTTTTTTTAGTGAGGGCTGAAAAGATTGAATATATTTTGATCCATCAAATATTACGTACTTTGAGGTCTTTTTTGTGTTACATAGGCACACTCAAAAATTGTTGAAACATTTTCTTGGGCTATATTTTCAGCCATACACTATTCTGTAGCGTGGAGTTTCTGTGATATCTAAAACTGAAAAACGCATTTAAAAATGTTGTAGGCTTTAATTTCCCTGCCATACAATATTACGTGGTTTGTGAACATTTCTGTATTCTCTAAAAGTAAACTAAAGCTTTTACAAATTTGTAGGCTTACATTGCACAAATATACAGTATTACATGGTCTGTAAACATTTCTGTGATCTCTAAAAGTGAACAAAAGCATTTAAAATGTTGTAGGCTTCCATTTTTTAGGCATACAGTGTTATATGGTGTGTGAACATTTCTATGATCTCTAAAAGTGAACAAAATCTTTTAAATATTTAATAGGCTTCTATTTCTCAGACATGCAGTTTTACATGCCATGTGGAAAAAAAGAACAGCATCAAATCTGGGTGAAAAGTAGAAAATTCTTTATTTGCCAGATGCAACGGTTCAACCAATACAGGTCTTTATCTTCCGGGATATGCTTTCCACCTCTGTAGTAGTCTATCTGGNCAGTACAGATCCACAAAAGTACGATAGAGCGATCAACGCGTTTCAACGTTAGTCTTTAGAAATCATTTCTATTAAAAGTTTTTTTTTAACCATCTTCATTCTACGCTGGATATTTTTCCTTTTTTTCCTTTGTTTTTTTAATGTGCGTTTTTTGTACTTTTTTCACTCTGTTTTGTGGATGTATTTTATGTTTTTATTTTAAGGACGTCAGGAAGTGGGAGGCAACCTGGATCCACACAGGTAGAAGAGACCTTGGACGCCCATACTATTAGAGCAGGCGGGCTGCCCAGCGCTATCCAAATGCATCCCATGTGAACAGACACCACAGTTTACAAGATCGAATGGGCCCAACTGCACCCTGAAACATAAAGTGCAAAAAACACAAATGCCTGATCTAATAGTATGGTATAGTCTGTGGGTGAAATTTTTAATTAGCTCCTGTGGGGGTATGCTGCGCCATGCTTTGTGGGTGAAATTTTTAACTGGTCTGCCAAAAGCAAGCCTCATGGCTGACCGAGAGCACGATCCAAATTCATGCTAACAACTTTTCATAGGCAGCTGCTGTACTGTATGCTACTGGAGATGAAATTTTGGAGCTGTGGGGGAAATTTGAAAACATGCTCTGTGGGTGAATTTTGTAAGCTTCTTCTGTGGGGTACTCTGCCCCATGAAATGTTTAACTGGACCGCTGGTCGCAAGCCTCGCGGCAGACCGCCAGCTTGATCCAAAATCATAATATCAGCGTATCATCGGTAGCTGCTGTAATGTACACTACTGTAGATTAAATTTTGGAGCTGTGGTGGAAATGTGAAAACATGCTTTACGCGTAAAATTTTTAATCAACTTTTGTCGGGGTACTCTGTCCTGTGCTCTGTGGGTGAAGTTTATAAGCTGGTAAAGTCGGGGTATTCTGCCCCATGCTCTGTACGTGAAATGTTTAACTGGACTGCAGGTAGTAAGCATTTTTGGATTTGTAGTAGCTCTGGTTCCACTCTGTTTAAATGTAGCTTTTTTCCTTTCAGGCCTGCAGGGGTTAATGTCAGTTTTTCCCTCACTTGAAATCTTCTGCAGTTGCAGAGTTGCTGGGTCAGTTGATGTGGGTAGTGACCATTCCCACTATCCTTTAAATGGTCACCTGATGCATCAGCTGACTGTTGATGATAGAGTTTCTCTATGGAGACCAGCCTTGCAGGAGCAGGTCTCTGGTGTCAGTCACTTCTGTTTGGAATCCTGTTGCTGTGCTGTCTGTGGAGTGGAGCTTGGCAGCGGTGTCTGGAAGCTAAGTGCTGTGTTGCATGTTTCTATTGTGAGCAGACTGGTCATTTCATCAATGTCTGCCCAAAGTACATTCACCATCTCAAAAGCTGCGTCCCCCTGGTCATGTGGATGGAGGCAACCAGGGTGTGTATATTTCCCCATCTTTTCGTCTCAGTGCACCATCCCTGCTGAAGTGGTGGTTGGTGGGGTAACTGAGACTATACCAGTGCTGGTGGATAGTGGAACTGGAGTCAATTTGATGGATTCTTGCTTTGTCCAGACCCATGGTCTGAGGGGTAGAACGCTGGCGAGATCCCTATAGAGTTTATGTATGGAGACCAGCCTTGCAGGAGCAGCTCTCTGGTGTCAGCCACTTCTGGTGTTTGGAGTCCTGTTGCTGTGCTGTCTGCAGAGTGGAGCTTGGCAGCAGTGTCTGGAAGCTAAGTGCTGTGTTTTCTCCTTGTCACTTTGGTGTTTGTCACTGTCCCCTGTGTGGTATTATCTTCAGTGGTGAGGTTAGCTCCCCTTGCTGGCCAGTGCACTAGCCAGGACAGTAATAGGTGACAATGAGGGACAAGGTTCCTGATGGCGGTGGGGGGAAGAACTCACTTAGAGCGTAAGGCTACTTTTACACATCAGGTTTTTACAATCAGGCACAATCCGTCAAAGTTTAAAAAAGAAGGATCCAGCGCAGATTGTGAAAAACTGATGTGATGGATCAGGTTTTTAGACGGATCCGTCATGAACTTTTGAACCTTGAGAAATGCACTCTGAGCATGCCTGGAACGAGGAGAGAGACTCTCCAGGCATGCTCAGAGTGGGAAAACGGAATGCGGCGACCGGATCAGTCTTTTGCCTGATCCGGCGCACATAGACTTTCATTGTAGCAAAGAGCCGGTAGCGCCGCTAGAGACGTTTTTTCCAGACGCAGGAATTAAAATTTTTGCCGGATCCGGAAAAAAATGGACGAAACGGGAGGCCATGTGGCGCAATCCGCCCCTAATACAAGTCAATGAGAAAAAAACGGATATGGCAGTACAAAAAAACGGATCCGGTTTTTCAAAAAAAAGCCAGATCACTCCTGATGCAAAAAAACTGATGTATGAAAGTAGTCTTAGGAGAGTGCAGGGACAGGCTCAGGTGGTGACCATCCCCCATTTCCCTATCAGTAGGGCCTTTCTCTCCCCATGTTCCATCCTGTTGTGTGTGTGTGTTGCACCGTCTGCTGACCGACCACCCATTGGATCATGTCAAATCGTCAAAGCCTCACGGTGGACCACCAGCTCAATCCAAAATTATAATAACAACGGCTGCTGTAGTGTACACTACTGGAGCTGAAATTTTGGAGCTGTGGGGGAAATGTAAAAACATGCTCTGTGGATGAAATTCGTAAGCTTCTTCTGTGGGAGTTGTAAGGATCATACTCATTCAGGTGCATCAAGAGGAAAACAGGAGGCATGTTCCATTCAAAAGTTCATGTGGGTTTATTAGCTTCATAAACCCAGAAGCACCAACAAAAAGTAGACAGCCTTTAGAGCAGGCAAAACAACACATCAGTGTCCATATCGGGGCTCGGCTCTGCCAGGCTGTGGGCACACAGGCTGGGGTAATGTCCAGCATGCAGGCTCGGTCTGGAGCCACACACAGGAACTGTGTGTACACCACTGGAGCTGAAATTTTGAAGATGTGGAGGAAATGTGAAAACATGCTCTGCAGGTAAAATTTTAAATGAGCTTCTGTGTGGGTACTGTGCCACAGGCTCTGTGTGGGAAATTTGTTAGCTGCTTCTGTGTGGGTAAAGTGCCCCATGTTCTGTGGCTGAAATTTGTAAAGTGCTTCTGTTGTGGTACTCTGTCCCATGGTCTGTGAGTGAAATTTGTAAGCTACTTCTGTGGAAGTACTATTCCCCATTATCTGTGGGTGAAATGTTTATCTGGACTGCTGGTATACAATAATAAATTATATTGTGGTACCGTGTTAGCCAGAAAAATCGATGTGAATACTTTTCCGTCCAATTATGACAAGAGCATTCTTAAGGTGATACCTTTATTGGCTAACCAGAAAATTATATGTTCGCTAGCTTTCAGAGCTCAAAGGCTCCTTCTTCAGGCAAGATTACATTTGGAATAATAAGAAAGACAGACTGCTGGTAGAAAGCCTCACAGCGGACTGCCAGCTAAATACAAAATCATACTAATAGCTTTTTATTGGCAACTGCTGTAATGTAAGCTACTGGAGCTGAAATTTTAGAGTTGTGGGGGAAATGTGAAAACATGCTCTGTAGGTGAAATTTTTAGCCAACTTTTGTGTGCTCTTGCTCTGTGGGTGAACTTTGTAATCAGCTTCTGTGAGGGAAATCTGTCCTATGCTCTGTGGGAGAAATTTGTAAGCTGCTTAAATGGGGGGCCCTGTCCCATGCTCTGTTGGTGCAATTTGTAAGCTGCTTCTGTGGAGGTGCTCTGCCCTATGCTCTGTGGGTGAAATTTTTTACTGGAATGCCGGTAGCAAGCCTCGAGTCAGACCGCCAGCTTGATCCAAATTTATACTAACAGCTTTTCATCAGCTGCTGCTGTACTGTACGCTACTGGAGCTGAAATTTTGGAGATATGGGGCAATGTGAAAACATGCTTTGTGGGTACAATGTTTTAGCAACTTCTGTGGGGGTACTGTGGCCCATGCTCTGTGGGTGACATTTTTAATCTGCTGCTGTGGGGGGTACTCTGCCCCATGCTTTGTGGGTGAAATTTTTAATTGGACTGCCAGTAGCAAGCCTCACGGTGTACCGCTAGCTCAATCGAAAATCGGCTTTTTATCGTTGGCTGCTGTAATGTATGCCACTGGAGCTGAAATTTTGGTTTCGTTGGGGAAATGTGAAAACTTGCTCTGTGGGTGACATTTTTAATCAGCTTATGTGGGGGTACTCTGCCCTATGCTATGTGGCTGAAGTTTTTAACTGGACTGCCTGTAGCAAGGCCTGCAGCGGACCGCCACCACATATATAATACTTAAAATCCCACTACACAGCGTTAACCAGATGCCTCGCAGCATTTCATCAGTGTACACTTTTGTGATTTAGTGCACTGAAAGTTGCAGCTTTAGGGCTTGCTCACATAAGAGTATACAACTTGTGAGTGTAATCCGATGATTTATCAGATAGTACTTGGACCAATATTATACTATGGGGCAGAGCAGATCAGCATTTTTTTCTAGTAACGATTCTGCATGAGGAAAAAAATTGCCAATTTGCAGGGCAAATTGGATAGCATGCAACCGCTGAAGTATATGGGTGCGTTGAAATCATTGGACTGCACTCAGATGTTATCTCATCATCTTAACAGAATTGAGAGAAGATGGAGAAATGTTGTTCTCCATCTTCTTTTGACAATGTGCTAAGCTGACACTGTGATAAAACTCTGGTCAAAGTTTGATTGAAGTGTCAGTGCCATAATCTATCTGAATCTCTAGCATGAGAGAATGTACCCTCTTCTGACCGTTGCCTTTGAGAAAGTTTGCCCCTAAATGACATGGGATCTTTATAATTTGTTACATTTGCATGAAGGTGTTTGGATACTTAATAGGGATGAGCGGACCTGTGGATGTCTAGGTTCGGACGTGAACTTAACCCCGGATCCTGAACTCCATATAAGTCAATGGGGACCCAAACTTCAAAGCTGTAAAATGGCTGTAAATTGGTCGGAGAAAAAGCTAGGGGCTGCAAAAGGAAGCTAAATGGGGGGTAGGAGCAGAGCGACTGCCCAGCAAACAAATGTGGATAGAGAAATGACTTAAAGAGTTTATTTCACTATAGCAATCATGGTAAATCATAAGTAAATGAATAAACTAAAAAGTTTGGATCAAACTGGCGGTCCGCCGCGAGGCTTGCTACTGGCAGTCCAGTTAAAAATTTCAGAGAGCATGTGGATCGCCTGCCAGGGCAGTGGGATACTCGGTACCGGGCCGGTGTATTGAAGGGATGTGTCACAGCGGCAGTGACCCGGTTCGTGGCCCTGGGCGTCCAATAAAAGGGGAATATTTACAGGGGATGTTTAGAGTTTGTAGTAAGGTATTTGTGACGCCACTTGTGGTATCTGGTCAGAGATGACCAGCGCTGCAGTGTAGATCCTCCGAGACTGATTGTGTGATGCAGCAGAGTTGGAATAGCTTCCCACAAGTGAAGCTGGTGGTCTCAGGGCAGGTAGATGTTGTACTATTAGAGTAATGGTACTGAGAGATGTAGCTGAGTGTAGTAGGTGACGCAGGAAGAAACTGAGAAACAATCAGCGAGTTGCAGTTTCCAAAGCTTTACTCACAGTTCTGGCGGCCAACAGTACAGATACCCGCTTGGTACCGTGTCCTCCAGGTGAGGAGCTGGGCAAACCCCCAGGTAAATTGGGAAACACCTTTCCAGGACTCCTTTCTATGTATGTGTTCCTTTTACTGGCCGTCTCACTGTGCTGATTTTCCCACCTTCTATCCTTCCAGCACCTTCACAAACAGTGTCACAGATCAGCGGCTACGAATCCTGTCGGATAACGTCTTATCTCTGCGTTTCTTTGATTCTATATAGCTACTTCTCCGGCGAAGATAATTGTGGTAATTGTCTGTGATCCCTACAGTTATCACAGCAGTCGACTTGCTAGCTGAGTCATAAAATCCTCCACTAGGCTAAGGGGTTGAGCTCCCTCTGCGACCTGGTCCCTCTGCCAACAGTTCGGGACCGAGGGATGTTTCTTGCTCTCTCCGTATCCCTAGGACCCCTTCCTCTCTCTCTCCAGAAGCTTCTCTCTCTTTCTGCTTCTTTCTCTTCTACTCTCCACTTCCCGGACTGAGCTCTTTCCAGCTCCTAGTCCCTTCTGAGTCTCTCTTTAGACTCCTTCCTTCTCCTCTGCAGCCTCCCCTCACCGGGAGCTGCTTCGCTACACATCCGTCTCCTTCCTCTTCCTCCTCACGACTCCCTAAACTCTGTTCTAACTTCCTCAAGCTTCACTCCTCCTTGCTACTTACTAACTCCACCCACCCATACACTCTTTACTAACCAGCCTGGGATGAGACCATCCTCCCGCAGGGTACGTCCAGAGTGCCCAGCTGCTCTAGTGTGTTTTGGGTGCGGTGTTAGAGTCCTGGGTGATACTCCCTCCTTACCTGAGAGTGAAGTATCACACCTCTGGGTGAGGTGCAATACCTCTGTGGCAACTGAACCCTCAGGGGCGCCACATACCCCCCCTGTTAAACACAGCACATCTGTGGGCTGAAACAGAGTAAAACAGATGTCACTAGAAACATACAAGATTTTTATAATGTGCACATTAACATCATAATTTCAAACTCAACTTCCAGGTATGGGAGGCACTTCTTCTTAACCGTTACATAATAACATTGACCTATTCTAAAAGTGCTCTTGGTAGCAACCGTTAACTCTCAAGTTCGCTACCAAGACAAAGCATAATTTTTCTTACAAAAGATACAAAAATACAAAAATATAAAAAATACTACAATATTTACATTTGGCTTCTTGTTCTATAAAAGTACAGTTGCTTCACTAACACTTGTTCTTCTCTACTAGTGTAAGCCCCATCCGGGGTGTTTTCTGGATAGCAACCGTTGCTACGTGATTCGCTACCTACTTTGGACGTCTTGTCTGTCCCTGCAACAATACTTCCTACTATTCAAATGACTAGCTGTACATATTTACACTGAGTGGTATTTGTTACCAAAACTAGTTTACACATTATTTACAAGTACTCTTCATATCTCTGCAATATAAAACAAGTCTGCAATATAAAATACTTCTTCAAGATTAAACAACTCTTAATTCACTCTAAACATTCTGTACAAATATAATAACACTTTTATTAGAACACAATCATAACTGTCATTAAAAGAGGTATACTGCAGATACTATCCCAGCCGGGGTATCTTTCAAGTGCTATAAAACATTAGATCAAGTGCAACAAAACCCTTTCATTCTAGTTCAGTAAAACTTTTCTTTCTTCCTTTTCTTAGTGCAATATGAGGGACCCGTCACAAACCCTCAACGTAGGCCTTGGGCGGGCTAAAAGGCAATAACTGGTCTCCTCCCTGGACCACTTCTTCGGCCACGCCAAGCGGGTTTTTGTTCTGAGGTAAGTAGCGCGGTGATATAGGGTGTCAGCACACCCTACAGGCTTCAAGTAAAACCAAGATGGAGCACCTAAACAGGTGCATAACCAGGGCCAGCATCAGCACCTGGCGCACCCGGGCAAGTGTCGGTGCCCTGAGCAGGTGGGGGGCCCACTCGGCGTCAGAGACAATGGCATACTATGAGGGGCCCTGTGCCAGTGCAGGAACCCATGAGTGGGCCTCCCCTGCTTGCTCAGGGCCCCAGCACTT
>VIAB01019520.1:0-14907 GCA_009801035.1 Oophaga pumilio | reverse complement strand
ATAATCTTCATTACTCCACATTTGGAGTGTGTCAGCAAAGCGATCTAAACAAAAATCATAATTTTCTATTGGTTGAAAAAATAGCGTATCTGTATCTAGCAGTTGTGCGACTGGCACAATCTGGGTAGAGATAATCTTACATGACAATTTAGCAGGGGCAATAATCTTCATTACTCTGCATTTAGAGTGTGTCAGCGAGGCGATCTAAACAAAAATTATAACTTTCTAATGGTTTAAAAAACAGCATATCTTTATCTAGTAATTGTGCGATTGGCGCAAAGCTTGCAGAGATACGCAAATGTGACCTGTAATTTACGTCAGTCTGATGTTGCTATGTATAAGCAAGCTGCGATCTCCAAATAAATAGCCATATATTGCTAGATACAGTGAATTTGTACATAAGATATTTGTAAGGGTACTTGTGAAAAATAAAGCCAGTATTTTTTGTTTCACAAGCATAACGCATTCAAGATGAGAAAGGGTGTCATTAAGGGATGTGGACATGGTGGTGCCCTCCAAGGCAATTTGACATATCCAAAGGTGACTGTATCTCATTCTTGGTTCCTGTCAAAATTTGGTCAGCACGCTACACCACTAACGAATCCAGACAAGTGCGAGGATGTTGTGGGTTGGATGGCAGACAAAGGCTCCAGTGTGTTGACAAGCAGCACCACGAAGTCTTCCACACGGTCTAGTCTTAGTAGCCAACAGGCTCGGCCTCTGAATCCTCAACCTGGTGCTTCTTCCTCCCACCATCAAGAGTCCCAGGAGACATATGACCCCAACGCTGGCCACTCTGAGGAACTGTTTATGTTCCCTTGTAATTTGTCAGACCTCTCAATGTGCACCATTAAAGTGGGTCATGAGGAGGTGGAGTGCACTGATACCTAAACATTTGAGCACCCACGGCCAGGAGAAAGTCACGTTGGGGAAGGTGAATTCATACCTGAAGAAGTGAAGGATAATCATGATGCACAGTTGCCATTAGGTCAGCATCAAATCGCAACGCAAAAGGAGGATCAGATTGAGGAATTGGAAAACGACGTGGTTGATGATGAGGCTACTGATCCAAACTGGCACGATATCATGCCTAGCGAGCACAGCAGTGCAGAGAAGGATGGATCTGTAGCAAGAAAACAGACAAGAAGATGTAGTGGTTTGACCAGAGGTAGCAATTGGTCAACTGTTCCACAGAGCCCCCCACTCAGCTAGATAACCGGACAAAGGTGCGTTGTTCCCCTAACAGTCCTTCAGATAAAACAACTGTAATTTGCAACATCTGCCAAACCAAGCTAAGAAGAGGCAAGAACACTGCCAAGCTGAGTACCACCAGCAGGCAAAAGCACATAGCAGCCAAGCACCCCAGTAGGTGGGCGGAACGCCTGGGTACAAAATCTGTGTCTGAGGGTCAAACCACTGCCCCTTCCCCTGTGCTATGGCCTTCCCAATGTGTTGACCATGAAGCAGGCACTGATGCCTCCTGCCCACAACCAGCCATTGCACACACAAAACAGTCAGCAACCACGTCCAGTTTGTTGTCCCAGTGCAGCGTTCAGTTGTCCCTGCCTCAGACGTTTACCAGAAAGCAGAAATATCCAGCCACCCACCCACAGTCCCAAACGCTAAACACCCGCATTGCCAGATTTGTAGCTCTGGAAATGTTGCAATTTTGACTTGTGGGAACTGAGTTTTTCTACGACATATTGGTGGTGGCAGCCCCACGGTACTTTATTCCTAGCCGACACTATTTTTCCCGGTGTGCCATCCCCGCGTTACATAAGCATGTGTTACACAATATCAGCTGTGCTTTGGCTAATGCAGTCACACGGGGAAGGTCCACCTAACCACAGACATGTGGACAAGTTCTTGTGGACAGAGATGCCACATTTCCCTTATGGCATACTGGCTGAACCTGGTAGACTCTGGGACAGAGTCAGAGACTGGGACATCACACATCTTACCCTCACAAAGAATAGCGGGCCCTCAACTTCCATCAGGGTTTTAGTCTCCTCGTATTCCACTTTCTGTCAATCCTCCTCCTCCTCCACCTCATCCTCAGCAGAACTAGCCTTCCCATCACTCGCCAGCTGGGAAATTTGCAGCACTGCCTTGCTGAAGCAGCAGCATGCTCTGCTAAAGCTCATCTGTTTAGGTGATAAAGCTCACAATGCAGCCAAGCTGTTGAAAGGGATAAAAGAACAGATTGATCAGTGGCTCTCACAACTGAACCTCCAACCAGATCTGGTCATGTGTGATAATGGGTGTGACTTGGTGGTGGCTTTAAAATTCGGCTAACTGGTACACATTCCATGCATGGCCCATGTGCTGAACTTGGTTTTTGTGACGTCCGCCCACTGCAGGTCTGAACTGCAGGTAAGACAGCACCCCGAGAAACTCCGAGACCCTTTACCCCTATACAGGGATCTGGAATTATAGCGAAGCCCAGGGAGTAGCTGCCTATGAGAGCAGTGAACCGGAGTAGAAAGGACACTAGGAAGGGAATAAAAGCGAGACCAAATGCGTAGTCAGAAGTCCAAGGGTCAAAACCAGGAGGGAGCAAAGGTACAAAATTGGCAGGCTAAAGAAGGGTCAGAAATTCAGGCTAAAGTTAAAGTCAAAACCAGGTGGGCAGCAGAGGTACAAAATCGGCAGGCAGTAGAACAGTCAGAAATCCAGGCAAAGGTCAGAAATACTATAGCAAAACAAACTAGCACACTGGGGAAACCAAGACTATATCTGGCGGCCTACAAGCCAGGCTCCACGGCATTTGAAGGGCATGGCTACCTCTCACAGGCTCACAGTCTGATGACCTCATCTGGACCGCCCCCAGAACCAGGCCAGATGGTGATGCATGACTGACACCAACCACTTCACCTCTGACAGAAGAGCGAAGCCTACACCCACCAGATGCCTGCGCAGGGACCCCCTCTCTGTCACCAACATTACCCACAGGCGAAACATGGCGATGCGCAGCGACAGAGGCCGGCGTCAAAGGAGCGGAACCATATGAGGATACCGCTCTCCTATCACCGGCACCACCAGCCGAAGGAGTCTGGCGCCTCCCAGCGGCCGAGGCAGGAACACCAGCCACTGAATCCAACGGCGATGTGACAGTTATACAGCTGATTTTAAAAACATACCTGACTTGCCTGACCTACTTGCCAAGGTGCGCCATATGAGCACACATTTCCAAAAATCATCTCAAGCTTTTGCCAGTCTAGCTTCGCTGCAGCAGTGCTTTAATTTGCCTTGTTATCGACTGATTTGTGACCTGTCAACATGCTGGAATTGGACCTTCCATATGTTAGCAAGGCTTAGTGAGCAGCAGAGGGCAGTCTCTGGATTCCAGCTACTCAATGTCTATCAGAGTAACACTCAGCCCCCACACATAACAACTATAGGGTGGGTGTGGATCGCTGACCTATGTGATGTCTTTCAAAACTTTGAGTACTGCACCAAGATGGTGAGCACTGATGATGCTATTATGAGCATAACCATCCCGCTGTTCTGTCTATTAAAACGTTTTATGCTATGGCTATGGAATAAAATTGCTCAGTGGCTGGTACCACACAGCCTAGCCTCACACAGCATTCTCAGGCCACATTTGGTGATGAGGAACAGGAGGAGGATGAGGAGGAGCAGTAGTTTTTGCTCTGCACTACAGAGGGGACTCCAAATCATAGCTTCAAGCCTGTCCAGCATGGATTGCCTGAAGAGGAGGAGTAGGCTATGCATCGTGAGGAGGAGAGGATGGTTAGTTTTCTTCCTGGTGAGGACACTGAATGTTTGACTCTTTAAAACAGATCAAAAAAGGCAGTCAAAAAGCCTATTTGAAGTAAACAGATACCAATCTTTATTTAATCAAATGAAAAGAGAACAGGGCCAACCCTGTTCTCTTTTTATTTGATTAAATAAAGATTGGTATCTGTTTACTTCAAATGCGCTTTATGCTGCCTTTTTTGATCTGTTT
The DNA here is from genome assembly GCA_009801035.1 of Oophaga pumilio. Taxonomy (NCBI): domain Eukaryota; kingdom Metazoa; phylum Chordata; class Amphibia; order Anura; family Dendrobatidae; genus Oophaga; species Oophaga pumilio. Next base: position 10,937 of record VIAB01019520.1, on the reverse strand, counting down.
ATACTGTTTTCTGCAGTTGGTCCTTATTTCAGTCCATATCATACACGGGATAATTTATTGTACTGATAATAGGTTATTGCAATATCATTAGTGGAGGTTTCTCTTCCATCTTTTCCACTATACAGTAATATGCTTGACAATATTATTTTATGTTTGACTCTTTGTAGTTTGCCACATATAGTCGAGTTCATGTCCAGATGCCTTTCCCAAGACCCTCACGTGAAACACATTTTGTCCACCATGAAATACTGGCGGTGCACCCTTCTTGACCAATGGCACAGGGAGAAATTTGATTCTCTAATGTCAGAGGCTGACGTGCCATTTTCAGTGTATGCATGCCAGAGGGCCATAGTGGAAGACTTGCTCAAAAAATTACCCCCAGACAATGCTGGTGGCAGAGTAATCAGCTCTTTTCCCCTACAATGAATTCAAGGGAGGGGCACACACACCAAGTGCAACTCGGGGGGTAGAAATGTCCAACAACTGGGCCATTTCCATGAGACCATCCCATCAGCAAGGGCTATCTGTGGGTGTAACAATGATGAGGAGGAAGAAGTTGACCAAGATGGTGAAGGACTACTTGAGTGACCATACCATCATCTTTCCTGATTCTTCAGTGCCCTTTAACTATTGGTTGTCCAAGCTGCACACTTTGCATGACCTCTCTATGTATACCTTGGCGGTGCTACCATGTCCTGCCGCAAATATGTTGTCTGATCGGGTTTTTAGTTCTGCAGGTGCAATCGTAACAGCTAGGTGCACACGCCTGACTCTTCTAAAATTGAACGTGTGCTGGATTTCCTCTGACTTTGTAAGCCCTACAGATGACAGCAACATTATGTAAATGCAGGCCAAATGTTTTTTTTTTCGAAGTTGTCTTAAATAGTGATGAGCAAATTTGTTTGGTACATTCGGCACGAATATGGGACATTCGGATTCGCGATCAGAAACACAAGCAAAATGTTATAAAATCGGAAAAAATAAAAGTGGTAAAAGTGATGGAAAATATTTGTGTTGCCACTAAAGTTTTTTCAGCACTTTAGCAACGATAATGGTGGTGTATCATGAGCGTTTGGCACGTGTTTGATGAGGAGAGGGGGTTTGCAGAGCTCAGAGGCGTGGCGTTCTTGTAAACAATCATTTTTTTCTAACTTAATGTGTGCACATTGTGGCTAGCCAATCAGGGCGCAGGAAACACCTACAATGTCCTGACACAACGGGTTGTGTCACTGGCTGCTGAAATCACGTCCCTCTCCATATAAATAGCAGACATCTTGTTTTAGCGCCATTTTGACACTGTAACAGCGTAGAGAGGCTGCTCCTGACGCTGGCACTTTTAACAGCAAGATTTTAGCTAGTTAGTTAGACGGTTGTATGTCAGATAGTGTAGCTAGATAGTGTCCAGTGTGGCTATTAAATTTACCTTCCAGCATTTTTTTTGGCCATTACTGAGGTCCACAGACAAAGCCAGCAGGGCACATGTCCTACAAGTGTGTTGTGCACTGCTTCTATTGTGCTCCATGCACGAGTACAGCATTCTAATGAATATTTTTTCACTAGCTAAATGTGAAACAACCTGCTGTATCCCACCTTGTTGTTTAGTGCTGTGATGATATGAAACTGCAGACCTAAGGCACATTAAAAAAATTATATATTTTTTCTGTTGCTAAATGTGAAACAGCCTGCTGTATCCCACGTTGTCATTTTTGTGGCTGTGAAATGAACCTGTCTGCAGACCTAGCTCGCATTAAAAAATAATTCTAATTTTTTTCTGATGCTGAATGTGATACAGCCCGCCGTATCCCACATTGTCATGTGCATAGGCGACATGCAATAAGGAATGACAGGTAACAATGCACATGTGTGGAAGTAAACACCCTGCCATACCAATTGCATACAGACCACCAGATGGCAAAAAAAAAAAAAATGACAGGCCTAGCACACCAAATGTGCAGATGGTGGTCACCATGGAGGCACACAACTATGCATGCGAGGTAGGGCAAGAAAGGCCTCAATGTGATATAACAGTGGAAATTTCCTAATAAAAAAGAGGCCAGACCACACCAGCCCTAGAATAATGATGATTAACAATAACCAAAATGTAAATTACCCATTGTAAAGAATGTAGGGGAACACCGGGCACTCCGACGTACGTTTCACACAGGTGATATTTGGTTCTTCAGGGGGAGCAAATATCACCTGTGTGAAACGTACGTCGAGGTGGCCGGTGTTCCCCTACATCTGTGTTATATATGTGTTGCCTGTAGCAGTAGGCCTCTGATACTGGCAGTCCTCCACTGTCTTTGAGCCAACTACCCATGTTACTATCCTTACATTTTTCTGTCAATAGTAATCTACAAAACTGATATGTGTGCCACCTGTGTGTGGCTGAGCAATTTTTGGGGGGATTTTATCACTTAGACATTACTGGCACTGTCATCATTGGGACTCACAATCTAAATGTACTATCTGTATGTCTTTGCAGTGTGGGTAGAAAAATAATTACTGGGAGTAAACCCTCACAAACACGGGTAGAACAGACAAATTCTTTGCAGATGCTGTCCTTGGTGAGGTTGTAACACAGGACTACAGCACTGCAAGACTGCTAATGTTTTTGCGTTGACAACTGAACGTTTCTGTGGTTGGAAGGCTATCACTGCGATTCAAACTGTGTACCTCACTGCAGTGTTGTGGAAAACCCCTATCAAGAATGTCTTCCAGCATGTTTTGATACTGCAGCATGGGCGTGTCCCTTTCCAGGGGAGGATGCAAGAGGCAAAATTTTCATTTGTATTGTGGATAGAACACACTGGCAACACAGTAGTCAGCATTGTTTGGAATCATAACTGTATGGGTAACAATCATGTTGCAGATGGTGCAGCAAGAAGGCGTTCATGGGTCAGTCTCTTTCATGAGGTTCAACTCCACAGTGTTGGTGGTGGTATAACACTAAAGCTTTCTTCCTCCATCCCCTCCTGACAACCACGGACAACATAGAGGGAATCATTATCATCTTCATCTCCTAACTGTTGCGCGTTCATCGCTTCTTCCTTCTCATCCTTTTCATGGTCCTTCTACATACGGTTAACAATCATGTTGTAGATGGTGCAGCAAGAAGGCAATCATGGGTCAGTCTCTTTCATGAGGTCCAACTCCACAGTGTGTTGGTGGTGGTATAACACTCAAGCTTTCTTCCTCCATCCCCTCCTGACAATCATGGACAACATAGAGGGAATCATCGTCTTCATCTCCTAACTGTTGCGCGCACATCGCCTCTACCTTCTCGTCCTTTTCATGGTCCTTCTACATTTGTTCCTCCCATGGCAAACGTCTGTGAGATGACAGACCTGGACTTGTAGATATTGTTAACACTAAAGGTATCCTCCTCTGCTTCTTCCTCTTCCCCCAAGATCACCACCACCACCACCTGCTCACCCACACTATTTAAAGTGTGCTTCAGCATGTAGATGATAGTAATAGCGATGCTAATGATGGCATCATCACCGCTAGCCATCTTAGTAGCCATTAAGAAAACGTACAGAAGGCTGCAGAGGTCCTTCATCTGTATCCAGTATGCAAGTGTAAATTGCAATGCGTCCATAATACATTGTGCCAGGCTATGAAAAATGTCATCCTGCAACCAAATCTCAGCGCTGCTGCCACAGTCATTGCAACATGTGCAGAGTTTAATTAGATGGTGTGGTCATATCGCATATCAACCAGCAAACTGGTAGTCCGAAATATCTCTATACCAACTAAAGTGGAATGTTGGAAGTCAGCATGACAGTGGTTTCTTCAGCAGTGCATCTAGGCTGGGACAGTGGTGGAGGAATTGCTGCACCATCACGTTGAGGATGCGAACCATGCAACGCACGTGCGTATGGTTGGCCCGGCGTAGGACCTTCACTAAGTTTGTGTTGTTATAGCACATGGCCTTCCCTGGCTCCAGGTTGAGTGTAGACAGCAATTGCTTAAACTCGGCATGGATAGCTGTCCACAACTGTTGATCTTTATAACTGAGATCTCAAAGGTTTATTATTGTAAACACTGACTGATTACGGTGAGCCTTGGCTGTGCAGTACGGAGATGGGGGAGGAATTCTCTCTGCAGTGTTGGAACATGTATTTAAATTAGGCAGAATTTGAGGGTGCAGGTGGCGGCCCTAGAGGAGATGGAGGAGGCAGAAGCACTGCAGGAACTGTTACATTCAGAGGTTTGTCCTCCAAGCCCTGGGGATTCAAAGACTTGGTGTCTAGTGACACCTTGGTGTCTACTACTTTAGTTGTCCATCCCCTGGTGTGTACTAGTTTAGTTCTCCAACCCAAGCTGTTTAGTAGTTTAATTTTCCAATCCCTGTTGTCTATTAGTTTAGTTCTCCATGATGCTGTTGATGAGGTGGACTGTGGTTGTCGAGACCCGCTAGTCTGCATTTTAGCACAGTGACATTACCAGATTAACGCATGTTAAGTGCACATGGGCCAGGTCATGCATGTAGTACTGAAATTATTATTTTTTTTTTTACTTTACTAGGTTGTTTTTAAAAAAGTTGACAGATAACATGATTTTTTAGATTTTTGCCAGTCTGAAAAAAAGACCCAAGCTAAGCAACTGCAGAGTCACGAACGCTGCTGTCCACTGCCTGAGTTGGGTCTCAAGATGCATTGGTTTTTGTGGTTGCATAACTCTGTGTCTACGTAACCTCTTCATCTTCCTCCTCCTCCTCTGCTGAGCTACTCAGCTGAATGCCTCTGGGTTTACACCAAGTGTGATCTGCTACTTCATTGTCATCCCCTCTGTTCTCCCACTCCTCACCCTGAGAGTCAGTCTCCTCCTTTTCCTGCCTTGACAGCAAAGTACAGTCCGCAGGCACCTCAAATATCTAAGTCTCTTCACAAATGGATCACCTTCACCTAGCAGGGTTAACATCTGTTGATGAGGGTTTGGTTTATGCTCGGACCAAACTTCATCCAGCCATGGATCAAAGTGAGAAAAAATTTGCCCATTGGTGCAGATGATTTTCTCCTCTTGACTCTGTGAATCTCTAGAGTACACATTCTATGCCCATGGCATACAATGTGTGAAGAGATCTGCAGACTTAGCCATCTGTGGTTCCCAACAGTCAGTTTGGCTCTTGGAGAGTTGTGATGTGGGGAAAAAAAGGGTAATTAGGGTGCCACCACTGAGAACTGTACTGTGTGATGTTAAGGTGGACGAAGAGGAGCAGAGGCCACTTGATGCAGCGCTTGCCATTTACTGGAGTATATGTTCTTTATTGCCCTCATCCACAAAGCATACTGTTGTACGGCTGCCAAAGAAAGGGTGCGGAGATGCCCGTCCAGTAACAGAAGTTGTAAAAATGCTGCGCAAATTCTTACTGTAGCAAAGCAAACCGACTTTTCATCTCTCATATCATACCTGTCTCTCAACCCTAAACAGCTATTCAGTACTGTCAGTTCTTTCCTGCATCCAGCAGTTCTCCCTCCCTCTCATCTCAGCTGAATACTTTGCCTCACCACCTGTGAACTTGACACAATAACGTCTCACCTCATTTCAACCTTTACCACAGTCTTCATCACAAGCCTAACCCACCTCTTCAACCTGTCACTAACAACTGGTGTCTTCCATCCTGATTGAAACATATTCCGATCACACCCATCCTCAAAAAGGCCACCCTTGACCCATCCTCTTTTTCTACCTATTGTCCCATATCATTTCTCCCCTATGCCTCCAAACTACTGGAACAACACGTCAATTTTGAACTGTCCTCAAACCTCTCCTCTTGCTCCCTCTTGGACCGCTTACAATCTGACTTCAGATATCACCATTCCACTGAAACTAAAGTCACCAATGACCAACTAACCACCAAATGAAAGCGAAGTGAGTTTGTCCTCTTCCTTCTCCTGGACCTGGCATCTGTCTTTGACACAGTGGACCATTCCCTCTTACTACAGACTCTCTGATCTGTTGATATTACAGACTTGGCCCTTTATTGGATCTCAGTGTCTCCCATTCACACACCACCTCCTCATCTCGCCCCCATGTGTTGATGTCCACCAAGGTTCAGTTGTAGGACCGCAAACTATGCTTAGAGGGCGCACGCGCGTGCTCCCAACCTCTTAAAGGGACTGCCCACATCAACCTAAGATGTTCCCAACCTACAGCTGGGTGACACCTTCTATTTAAGGCTTCTCCTCCTATATGGAGGTGCCTGAGCTATGTTGTTAGTTTGCCTTGCATGCTTGCTAGTTGCTGTCAGGTTCCACAGGTCCACCTGTCTGCTTGTCTAACCTGTACCCATCTGCTCTAACCTGTCTGTGCCTGTCTGCTCATACCTGTCTGCACTCTTCTGTCCTTCAGCCGGTCCAGATCGCTCCTGCCAGTGCCCATCTGTCTAACACCCGGTTCAGCCCGCACCTGCCAGTGCTTTTCTGTTCCTCAGCCGGTCCCATCTGCACCCGTGGTTCCAGAGTCTCGATAGTGCCTGCCTGCATCTTTCATCCCTCCTCCTAGTTACTCACCTTCCTGGCTTTCAGAGAGATACAGAACTGTGATTCCATCACCTTGCCTGTTAAAGTCTCCATTTGTTGGGTTGACTGTAAAGGAAGAGGTGTATATACTATACTAATTCTACTTTATTGCAATTGATGCCACTTTGTTGGTGTTTGCCGCTAATTTTTCTAAATGTGTAGACTCCTGGTTATGTCTCCTTGATGCGTGTTGCCTGTAGCAGTAGGCCTCCAAGACCGTCAGGCCTCCACTTCCTTGACTCCATGTTACTATCCTTAGATTTTTCTGACAAAAGTAGTCTATGAAATTTATATGATATTTGTGCCACCTGAGTGTGGCTGAGTATGAAAGCAAGTTGAGCTGTTGCATGCGGTATCAAGGATACCAGCACCTACACCGATCCTTCACCCACCTCGTCTTACTGTGACGTTCAATTGAAAGCTGTAAATGCTGTCCCAGAGACTGATACCTCATGCCTGGCTGATTGCTGCAGTGCCATGCTACAATTAGTACAGTGGTTGAATTGAGGCCATTTTCCTGGTGTCTGCCCCTAATTTAATGTGTTCTGGCAGCATTTGGGGCTGTTATAAGGTGTTGTGCATACATTTGTTTTTGCCTCCCATTGACCTGAATGGCATTCAGTTATGGTCAGTGAATATTCTACGATTTAATTTTATATTGCAAATTCGGCAATCATAATCCGAACCGAACATTGAAATATTCGCACATCTCTAGTCTTAACGTCCATTCCTTACCATCCAAAACCATTTTGTTCAGGAAATCATCTCCTTCTCCTCCTGTAAGGATTCCGGATCTTCCATGGAGCCTGTTTTGCCATTGTCCAAGATGGAGTCTGGTACTTCGTCCTGGCCTTGAACTTCCTGTCTGTTCCTGCTATTTAAGTCCGGGTTGGAAAACTCTCCTTGCCTGAGTATTTTGTTGTGCTGCTGGCTCCTGAGCTACCTCCTGGCTTGCTTCTGCAGTTCCTACTGCTGCTCGTTACTCAGTGCTCTGCTTCATCACTTCCAGCTGCCTTAAGTCATCAGTGCTGCTTCCTGATCCTGGCTATGGTTACCTTTGTTCCGACATTTGAGTGAGGAGTTATACTTTCCTGGAACTACAGTGGCCGTAAGAACCTTGACATTATTATCAGTGTATTAATTCTTGAACTGTTTCTGTGCGGGCTGCGGTGCTGGACTTTGTGGGACTTTTTCAGCCCGAAAATAGTACACTGGAAATCCTCCTTATTGCTGAACATCACCTGCATATTTCTGGACTACCAGGAAAGTTGCTGGACATTTTCATTACATATATTTTCCGGTCGCACTCTGCTTTGTATAACATAGTTTCTGGACATTTTCGCTACGTATAAGTGCCGGTCGTACTCTGCTTCATTTAACGTAGTTGCTGGACATTTTTGTTTTGTGCTGTTTGCACTTTGCTGTAAATTCAGGATTATCTCTGTTAGTTTGTGGTTTACACGTTGCTTGTTAATACAGTTTATTTTATCACAACTTCGGTCTCAGATTCGTTCTTATCCCATGCAATCAGATTCCATAGTATCTTCATAATTGTTACACCGCCTTCTTCTGCTTTTGCAAAAAGTACTTAATGTTCATCTATGTATACCCCAAGTGGGTAATGTTTTGTACTTTTTGAAACTTTTTCACATTGTGAAATCGTGAAACTTGTACTCTATCGCTACCTATTGTAATAACTGCTAAGTGTATATCCCCATCATGGCATCTGTCAGCTGGTCTGAGAGAGACCCCCTGGCTAATTTTTTTAAACTTTTGCACATTGTGCAATGGTGAAACTTGTACACTCTATCTCTACCTCTTGTAATAACTGCTAAGTGCATTGTGATGTCCCCATCACAGCATCTTTTAGCTGGTATGAGAGAGACCCCTGGGCTAATTTTTTAAAACCTTTGCACATTGCGCAATGTTTAAACTATTACTCTCTATCTCTATGTCTTGTAATAATTGCTAAATGTATTATGAGGTCCCCATCACGGCCTCTTTTAGCGTGCATGATACAGACCCTTTGGGGTAATTTTTGGAAACCTTTGTACATTGTGCAATTGTCAACCTTCTACTCCCCATCTCTACCTCTTATAATAACTGGAAAGTGTATTGTGATGTCCCCAATCACCGCGTCTTTCAGCTGGTCTGATACAGACCCCTTGGGGTAATTTTTTGAAACCTTTGGACATTGTGCAAAGGTCAAATTTCTTCTCTCAATCTCTATGCATTCTATTATTATAGTTTTATTATTGGGTTGCCCTTCTCACTGTCTCTTTAAGCATGTATCTGCTATCCTGATATTGATTTATGGGTCTGTACTAGGATATTTTGGAACATGAATGCATTAACATGCTCCACATAATTTTTCAAGTTTCAGCCTTACACAGAAAAATAATTTGAGTAAGGAAACATGCTCTATATTAATGTTGTTAGTTCGAAAATCTTACCCACACATACTTTTATAAAGGGAAATTCAACATAATACCTCTGTTAGCATACACCATATACTTCTCATATACCCAGCACCCCAGTAGACGGGTGGAATGCCTGGGTACAAAATCTTTGTCTGACGGTGAAACCACTGGCCCTTCCCCTGTGTTACTCCCTTCCCAATCTGCTGTCCAGGAAGGAGACGCTGATGCTTCCTTTCCACAACCTGCAGTTGCACAGACACAACAGTCAGCAACCACGTCAAGTTTGTTGTCCCAGCGCATTGTTCAGTTGTCTCTTGTCAGCATATATGTCTGTTCACAAATTGTAAGGTAGGGCATATATATTTGTTAGCAATTTACATTGTCCGTCCGGTGCTGGACAAAGACCATTACTGAGTTTTCCAGGATCATACATGAGAATTCTGTCTCTTTGTTAAACTGTTACTTCCCTTACATTTTCTAAATTTGTGTCCTTACAAAAAAATGGTGGTAGGGTATTGGGGTTTCTGTATATTTTAAGCATGTCTAAGAGACTGGGTTAATACACTCCACACACCTATTCAGGCCACAGCCTTACACATATTTGAACATGGTCACTGCCACGCTAAGACCTTTACCTGAGCTCTGTAGCACTGCCTGTCACCTGAGTATTACACTCCACGGACCTCGACACACTCTGGGATATATCCAGTAATTACTCTTTTGTTGCTGAAAACCATGCAAAAGATACATTTTGCCTGGTTGGGTAGTTTCCAGAAGAAGTGCGTAGGCTTGTGCAGATTGATCAATACAGCACTCCTGTATCTTTCCCTTGAGGAGGCTGTTTCAAGTAAACTGAGGCTTGTACATGTTCCTGACACAGGTTTCAGGCCTGACAGACTGACAATAGAGGCCCTATCTTGCATACACTGTATTCAGAATTTAATTCTAATGCTTTTGGTGTCTGGTAGAATCCAATTTCCTGACATTGATCATACAGCTCCCCTAACTCCTGTATTATATTCACCTTACAGCGGCTTCACCCTCTATGACAGTTGTTCCATTGGGATCCAGTGACAAAAATGAACTGTTGGGTTTACAAAATGCAGGTTTCACAGTAACTGCTAACCCTCTGAAAATCTGAAGCGAGGGCCGCATAATGAGATGGCGGTGGACGTGGTTGTGGTGGTGGCAGGCAAAGCTCAAAATTCAAATGGGCATGTTTGAAATGGCATTGTAAAGGAATGGGGAATATGTATTCCACTATCTTCCTAACTATTTGGCATAAGGGAGGGATCTTCAAAATGTAGGAATGAGATCTCTCCCAAATGTATAATACAAGGCCACCTGAAGGCCCTTGCTAAACTCAGGTTTCACGGCATCTGCTGGCACTCGGCAAATTGTAAGCCAGGGCTGCATAATAACATGGCCCTATTAAATCTGATGTAGTATTATTTATATAAAAATATGGAAAATTCTAAAGGGTTCACAAACTTTCCAGTACCACTGAAGGTACTGTATATTTGACTTTTCATCATTGATAGATTTCAGGTGAAATAAGTACTATCAATTGGATTTCGACATCACAGATGATTTTGTTTCTAGAGAAGATACTATAATTCTCACTGCCTTTTTTGCTTGGCTGGAAATAGCTTGCTTGATATGGGGGGAGGAGCACAAATTCAGACATCTAAAGTATAGCGACAGGTTTGGATCCAAGTTTTTATACTTATCTATGAAGCTTATTTTGCTTTGCAAATCATTTGAATTTGTGAGCACACTAAAATATTAATCTTTCTCTATGTATATCTGCAAAAGATAAAATGTTTATGCACTCATACTAAATGGAAAATTTAGGTAACCACCTTTGCACATACTATACTTTAGTTGTCAATATTTAAAGAAAAATATTTAATTACTATCTGACTGCAAAGTTTCTAAAGATTTTCCAAGGTTGCCAAAGTTAACCCCTTCATGACCCAGCCAATTTTGA
>VIAB01019519.1:41647-51911 GCA_009801035.1 Oophaga pumilio | reverse complement strand
GTGCAAACCACCCTTGGGGGTTAAGGGGTTAAAAAAATTTTTTTTATTTAATTCTTACTTTTACACATTGCCCCATTATGGGACACTCATTTTGTGCAGGCTGATCGCTTCTATAGCATGCAGAACTGCATGCTATAGAAGCTGTCAGCGCTACAGCTTCTCTAACACTGACCTGAGAGACTTCCTGGTCATCACTGCGCATGACAGGAAGTCCCTCAGGCCTGGAGACCTGGATGTCATTGTGACAACATCGGGTTTCCATGGCAGCCATCGGGACCCCACAGCAAGCCGCGGGGTCTCCGATCCAAAAGCAGAAGGGCTGTCAGCACCTCTACAGCCGCAGAAACACTGCGATCATGTTTGATCGCAGTGTGCCGAGGGTTAAAGTGCTGGGAGCCGTGAATGCTCCTGGCACATAGTGCAACCTACCACAATCGGCCGCGCTTCCCCCCCGTGAGCGCAGCCAATCGACTATGACGTTCTATCCTGTCCTTGTGAATTAAGTCTTAGGGCACATGGACGAGATAGTACATCTAATGGCAGAAAGGGGTTAAAGGGAACCTGTCAGCAGGATTGTGCATAGTAATCTACAGACAGTGTCAGGTCAGTGCTGTTATACTCTTTAAAATGATTTCTTGGTTGATGAAATCTGTCTTGTGGTTGTTGTTTAAACTTTATTTTCAGTTTTTAGTTAATGATATGCTCGTGCTTCAGGGAAGCCTGTGGCGGGGTCTTCATGTGGTGCTGTTTAGGTATTCATAATGCAGACTCCTGACAGGTAACTGATCCCTCACTGACCTGCCCCCTAGTTTGCATAATGAATATCTGTACATACTGAAGAAAGAAAAACCCTTCTGCAGGCAGATGCCAGCCATGGCACCTGTGCTGCAGCATAATCGCATGTTTAGTGTCCTAGTAATCACTGTTCTTGATGTTATTGAGCAAGTACAAAAAAAATCACTTTGAAAATGGCACCTGCTGCACCTGCGCAGTAGCTGCGCAATAGCTATCGGTGCTTCTCCAGCAACATTGCGCAGCCGGCCCCTGCTCAATAGCAGCTATCTGATCGACAGTGGTTTCGGAAAGTGTTCAGACCCCTTTAAATTTTTCAATCTTTGTTTCATTGCAGCCATTTGGTAAATGCAAAAATGTTCATTTTTTTCTCATTAATGTACACTCTGCACCCCATCTTAACTGATAAAAAACAGTAATATAGAAATTTTTGCAAATGTATTAACAAAGAAAAACTGAAATATCACATGGTCATAAGTATTCAGACCCTTTGCTCAGACACTCATATTTAAGTCACATGCTGTCCATTTCCTTGTGATCCTCCTTTAGATGGTTCTACTCCTTCACTGGAGTCCAGCTGCATTTAATTAAACTGATAGGACTTGATTTGTAAAGTTACACACCTCTATATGTAAGACCTCACAGCTCACAGTGCATGTCAGACCAAATGAGAATTATGAGGTCAAAGGAACTGGCCAAGAAGCTCAGAGACAGAATTGTGGCAAGGCACACATCTGGCCAAGGTTACAAAAGAATTTTTGCAGTACTCAAAGTTCCTAAGAGCACAGTGGCCTCCAAACTGAGCAATCATGGGAGAAGAGCCTAGGTGAGAGGTAAAGACGAACCCCAAGATCACTGTGGCTGAGCTCCACAGATGCAGTAAGGAGATGGGAGAAAGTTCCACAATGTCAAATTTCACGGCAGTCCTCCACCAGTCAGGCCTTTATAGCAGAGTGGCCCGACGGAAGCCTCTCCTGAGTGCAAGACATGAAAGCCCGCATAGAATTTGCTAAAAAAAAAACACATGAAGGACTCCCAGACTATGAAAAATAAGATTCTCTGGTCTGATGAGATGAAGATAGAACTTTTTGGTGATAATTCTCAGCGGTATGTGTGGAGAAAACCAGGCACTGCTCATCACCTGCCCAATACAATCCCAACAGTGAAACATGGTGGTGGCAGCATCATGCTATGGGGGTGTTTTTCAGCTGCAGGGACAGGACGACTGGTTTCAGTTGAAGGAAACATGAATGCGGCCAAGTACAGAGATATATTGGATGAAAACATCTTCTAGAGTGCGCTGGACCTCAGACTTGCCTGAAGGTTCACCTTCCAACAAGACAATGACCCCAAGTACACAGCTAAAATAACAAAGGAGTGGCTTCAGAACAACTCTGTGACCATTCTTGACTGGCCCAGCCAAAGCCCTGACCTAAATCCAATTTAGCATCTCTGGAGAGACCTGAAAATGGCTGTCCACCAACGTTCACCATCCAACCTGACGGAACTGGATAGGATCAGCAAGTAAGAATGGCAGAGGATCCCCAAATCCAGGGGTGAAAAACTTGTTGCATCATTCCCAATGTCTGAATACTTTCCGAACCCACTGTATATACACACCAATAGCTGCTACTGCGCAAGCGCAGCAGGCGGCGTTTTCAAATTGATTTTTATTGTACTTGCTCAATAACATCAAAAACAGTCATTACTAGGACACTAAACATGCGATTTTGCTGCTGTGCAGGTGCCACGGCTGGCATCTGACCGCAGAAGGTTTTTTTTCTCTACAGCATGTGATGGTATTTATTATGCAAACTAGGGGGCAGGTCAGTGAGGGATCAGTGGCCTGTCAGCAATCTGCATTATGAATACCTAAGCAGGGCACAACATAAAGCCCCCCCACAGGTCGCCCCGGAGCACGGGTATATTGTTAACTCAAAACTGAAAATAAAGATTAAACAGCAACCACAAGATAGATTTCATCAACCCCGGTATCATTGTAATCAGTATAACGGTGCCGACCTGACACTGTCTGTAGGTTACTGTGAATAATCCTGCTGACAGGTTCCCTTTAAAAGGAATCTGTCAACACAATCCACTTCCATGCCCCCAAGTGATCTAAGGTTATCTAATGTTATTTCATAAGTAATTTGTTTCTACCTGACTAAATCGGTATGCAAATAAGACTTATGTGCTCTGGGAGTGTCAGAGCTCTTCCCATTCTTTTGCCTTCCTGAATCTTTTCCCCACCCTCATCTCTGCTTGACTGACAACTCACTACTTCTGCAGTCAAATCCGTGTGTTTACAGTAAAGCAGAGGAAAGTGGAGCTGGGCACGAAATTGATTCAGGGAGGCAAAGGTGTGGGAAGAGCTCTGACACTTGCAGAGCACATCAGTTTCATTTACATATTAATTCAAATATTGATTTTCCGTCAGGGAGCAAGTGGAGCAACAACAGATAGCCTTAAATAAAGTTATGGCTGACATAATCTTTCAGGGAGCAACATGACTGTATAATGAGTTTAATGGTGTGTGAGGTAAATCGTGCAGACAGATTTCCTTTGAAAGGGTGCTCCAGTAATAGAAAAATAAATAAATAAAGGAAATATAATTATGAATAAATTTCTAAATACATTTAATTATTGTTACATTTAAAATTGTTAAAATCGGGGGGTAATCGCTATGGAATTGAAATGGTCGCCATCTGGTTACACAGACAGAAACTGTCCTAAAAAGTTAGGACCGTTGCCTGTGAGTTTGTGCAGGAGTAGCTCTTCTGCTGTGACATGGAGATATAAAATGTAAAATTATTCAGAAATGTGAGCCTCTTCCTTCCTCAGCACCTCTGGTATTTCCAGTAGTGTCAGGGAGGCACATCTTCTTTCATATAAAGGGAAAGGGGAGCAGCTTCCTACTGCACATGCTCACAGGCACCTGTCCTAACATTCTAGGACAGATTGGTGTCAGTGTAACAGAAAGGCAGCCATTTTAATTCTATAGATTTCAGAGTCTTTATCTAGACAAAGCAAGTGTGATTTGCTAATTACATGTATTTAGAAATTCATTTACTCCAATATTTCTTTTAGCTATTTATTATTTTTTATTCCTGGAGATCCCCTTTAAATACTGCACATTTGATTGGGGGTAATGAAACTTGTGCAATAATGTAAATGTGGCAGACACTATCCTTTATGCATACCAGTTGTCCTTTTACGTGTGAATAAGGACCGAACCCTTAACTGTAGAATAGAATTCCAAATTATTTAAGATTTCATTTTTTGCTTCAATCAGACAATCATCTAGACAAGTTAAAGGGTTACTCTGGGGAGATAAAAAAAACTTACCCTAATGCTCATACCTTCACAAACTATTAGGATAACATTAGTAGTGCTGCTTTC
This sequence comes from Oophaga pumilio, assembly GCA_009801035.1. Lineage (NCBI taxonomy): Eukaryota > Metazoa > Chordata > Amphibia > Anura > Dendrobatidae > Oophaga > Oophaga pumilio. The sequence goes on along the minus strand of VIAB01019519.1, from coordinate 47,720 downwards.
CATCCTCACAATAGCTGTAATTCTGTGCTGCTGGAGCTGTTCCTTAGTACTCCCCCTCCCTTGTGGGATATTACATCACACATAAGAGAGCGTGGCCTGCTCCTGACTGCTAGCAGCAGTCAGCCCTCTGATGCCATCTGCTTGTATTCAGTTTGATATCTAGGGATGTGGCCAGGCTTGGACTGGCCCACCGGGAAATCGGTGGATCCTCCGGTGGACCCCGACTCTGACAGTCTCTCTCTTCTCAGCATCCCTGATTTAAGCCCCGCCCCTCCCTGCTCAACAGAAGAGGGGAGAAAATCTGAGTTCTCGCATTGCTTGTAGTGCAGGGAAAAGATGCTCAGCCTGCAGCATAAGAGAGCAGTGTGTGATCTCTTCCCTCTCTCTCCCTCCTGGGAGTCTCTGGCTAGGATGGGAGGACGGAGGCTCAGCACAGCCATTTCCCTGACCTACACTGACTGCCATACTCCTGGAGCCTGATAGCGGTAAGCTCCGCCCACCACCACGGACCGGGTCAGGCTGTTGCAGCGTGTGGCCAGGAGAGCTGTGCAACCAATGCTGAAGATAACCATGAAGAAAGTGCTCATGGAAGTGAAGAGATCATGTCCGCCATCTACTACACTGCACCAAGCCAAGTTCTTCGCTCTGTCGTTGGCACTGTCAGGAGGAGGAGGGGAGGCTCCAGAGGAACACAGTGCTGGCCTGAAGTGAGTACCACAGCCTCCTGTTTATGCCTCTATCCTGACTCCAGTCCTCCACCCCCAAAAAAAGCTGCTTTTTCCTGTTTGCCCAATACAGCTGCACTTGCCCTGCCCCCTCTATCCTTTCTGCCTTCTAGCTGATATCACAATGTCTCCCCCACTGCTGTTCTGTGATGGTGACAGGAGGTCCCCATCTTCATGGCGCTTGCTGACAGAGATCCAGCTATCTTATTTCTGTGACTGTGTGTATAAAGGTATACACAAATGTACACCTATACACAAAATAAGTACAATGTGTATGTCTGCAATCCATTTATGGGCATTTATGTGAGTTAGTGAAGGTTTGTACATCTGACATTTTTAGTGATGGAGTCAGACACAAAGAAGCATATATGCTTTAGTTAAACGCGCCACAAAAAAAATGAATGCCAAAACTCGTACCGTTAAAAAAAATACCATGTACTTTTATATACTGAATGAGTAATTAATGTATCTATAATGTTGTTTACAGCAAAAGTAAAATAGTAAAAAAATTGACATCACTGCATTCCCAAATTAGTCAATAAAAGTAGATACCTAATTAAAAGTTTAAAAAATTACTTCATAAGCTCAGGGCTATAAAAAAAAAAGTCACAAACTACTGAGTTTTAGGGTACGTGTCCACGTACCGGATTCTCTGTGCTTTGGACGGAGCGGAAACCCCGCTCCGCCCAAAGCCCCGTCCCCTTCTGTACGCGCGGTGATTCCGGATGTGTTCATTGAACACATCCGGAATCACCGCATCCTATACATAGAACTGTGTTATTTAACTTGCGACGACGGAGCGTCGCCGCAAGGTAAACAGACATGCTGCGGTCTAAAAAGACGCGCCACATGTCCGGAAACGGAGGGCCGCTGGATGCGTGTTCGCACCCATAGTGGAGATGGGATTTCATAAAATCCCCTCCACTATGCTGGAACATCTGGCCGCTGCGGATTAAACGATGCGGTAGGACGCAGCTAATACTGATGGTTTCCGCTACGTGGAAACAGAAACATACCCTAACTCTTTAGCTTTGTTGATTGGCTGCAGCTGTGACGTCTGCAGCGCTGTAGTCAAGCACTGAACTCAGTGTCTGATCCACAGTGAAATAGTGACTTGTACATAAGTTCAGTCTTTTTCAGCTTCTTACAGCTTTAGGATTTCAAAGATAAAAAATGGCTGAAAGAAGTCAGCAAGGAGATCACTATTAATACCCACAATATTAATAAAAAAAAATGCCTGTAAAAAAGAAAGTCTTAAAAGACGTTCCTGAAAACACTTCCAATAGCAAAAACAATGTGGGCACGCTGGCATCTAAAAGTCGTGCGCACACCCTAGGAGCTAAGGTTTTGTTTTTTGTTTTTGTGTCCCTGAGCCTAAGGAATAATAATCTTTTATACAGGACAACCCATCTAAATGATATGCATCCTCTGTTGACAGCATTGTCAAAATCGAACTCTTATATAAACTTAAAAATAAAAAAGATTGATTTCTGGGAAACTCACAAAAATACTAAATCTTGGCGGCCTAAAGTGAACTGGGTGTAGCTAGGATCACATTGGTATTCGGGTTTTTTTTTTATTTGTATTGTTATATTAACACAAAAATTAAACTAAGGCTATGATCACACACTCAGTGTTTGGTCAGTATTTTACCTCAGTATTTGTTCCACTCCTAGTTTTGGGATACAATCAGAGGAAAAGTATAAGGCCGGGATCACACATGTAAGAAACACGGCCGAGTCTCGCATTCCCGGATCTGCTGCCGGCACTCAGGAGCGGAGTATACAGCTCCATGTATTTCTATGTATCCTCTCGCTCCGCTCCCGAGTGCTGGTGGCAGTGCCGGGAATTCACATGCGAAACTCGTCCGTGTTTCTCGCATGTGTGATCACGGCCTAATAGAAACACATCACCACTTCTGTATTATCACCCACTCTTGGTTTAAGCTAACAAATACTGATGTGAAAAACTGACCAAATATTGATAGTGTCTGTAGCCTTAAAGAAATGGATCTGCCCCATAATAGACAAAAATGGGGACGGACAGTCACAGAACCAATTAAATACAGTAATCAGATTTTTGTTTTTTTCCGTTAGTGTGTCTATCTTTTTAGTGGAAAAAAATGTGCAGCATGTTAAACCTGTTCTTCTAGTGAATATAATGAACCTTACTACTGAGCCTCCTAACAAATACTGTTACAACACAAAGGTGTACCTAGCCTGAGCATTGAAATTTAGAGTGGGCCCCTGGAGTCAGTTCCACTGGTGGGCCCTATGCACCCCAGTCCGACACTGGATGTGGCCTGCTCCCAGCTGCTAGCAGCAGCCAGTCCCATGATAATATATCTTTCCCTGCAGTCCTAGATCATGGAGAAAGTGACGCCTCCTGATCTAGAACTGAGTACAAGCAGATATTATCAGGGAACTGGCTGCTGCTAGCAGCCTGGACTAGACCACCTCCACTGATCACTGACTGAATAGAAGGATATAATCAGGTGGACTGGCAGCAACTAGCATGGATAAGGCCACACCTCCTGATATCAGACTGAATACAAGCAGATGGTATCAGGTGAAAAGCTGCTGCCAGCAGCCAGGAGCAGACCACTCCAACTTATGTGTGAGGTAACAAGTAGAAAGGGAGGGGGAGCACCAAGGAGCAAAATTATAGCTACTGTGGGGATAGAAAACAGCACTATTAATGTTATCACTATAGTTTATGAAGGTATGAGCATTAGGATAATTTTTTATTTCTCCAGAGTACCCCTTTAAAGAGGTATTGTGCAATTACAATTACCCCTTTATTCTGCGTGTTGATGAATTTATGTACATTATCCTGCATGTGTCCTGCCATTGTTATTCATCTTAGCAAGCATATATAATGGTATATAGTTATTTCAACTAACTCTGCTTGTCCCTTTATGCTATGAGGTCAAGTAACTTTTCAAAGTGGTTTATGATCCATGTAGGCCTGGACACTTGTTTATCTGTTCACTACATTTATTGTGTCCTGCTGTCGCAACTTAGTTTGATTGATTGCTAACGAGAAAACAAAAAAAAAGTAAGATCTTAGAACTTGCCTTCTATATATTCAGACATAGCCTGGGGAAGCATTTATGCAGGGGTGCATTTATGTACATTTAATCGAAGTACATTTGATCAAAGTACTGGCAGTTATAACATGGCAGTTAGGGCTGGAGACAGGTAAGAAAATTAAACAAACCTATTCCCAGTACATCTGGATTGCAACAAATATTTACCATATGCATTTGTATAATTTATATCCTGGCTGCTGCATTCACTCACATCCACCGCCATTGAATTAACTCTTTACACTCCATCCATATTGGCCCCTCTGTTCTCTCCTCTCCTATGTATAGCACTCATGCTCTTTTCACATTGCTAAACAGCACAGATCCATTCATTCGCACCATCCAACACATGAGACGCTCTCACAAATCACTTAACAATCTGCTCACTCTTTCTATCCTCCTTCTCCTAGTCGCAGGAGACATCTCTACCAACCCCAGCCCCCCATGTCATAGTTAGTCCAACCCCTCCACTGCTACATTTAGAATCCTCTCTAATCTTATTAATATTCCCTGCATGCCCATCTGTCTCTTTTAATTGTGCACTTTGGAATTCTCGCTCAGCATGTAATAAACTTCTTCCTTTGAAATTCTCTTAACCTTCTGGCTCTGTCTGAAACCTGGATCCAACAGTCAGACACCACCACCGCTGCTGCTGCTCTTTCATATGGTGGGCTACACTTCTCTCCTACCCCAAGATCGGACAACAGAGCAGGTGGAGGCGTTGGTCTGCTCCTATCACCCAAATGTACCTTTCAGGTTATCCCTCAAGTACCCTCACTTGTCTTCCCTTCTTTCGAGGTCCATACTGTCACACTCTACATCCCCTTCTCCATGCAAGTGGCAGTGGTGTATCGTCCTCCGGGCCCCTCCCATCAGTTCCTAGATCATTTTGCCACCTGGCTTCCACATTTTCTTTCCTGTGACATCCCCATCCTCATCATGGGAGATTTCAACATCCCCATTGCTCTTCCCCTCTCACCATCTGCTTCTCACCTTTTATCGCTAACCTCCTCTTTCGGCCTCTCGCAGAATACTAACTCCCCCACGCATGACGGAAACTCCCTCAACTTGGTCTTCTCCCAGCTTTGCTCAGTGGATGATTTCACAAACTCCCATCTCCCACTCTCTGACCACAACCTTCTATCATTCTCTGTCAAGAACTGCCATTCCACCTAGGTCACCACCACTTTCCACACTTATAGAAACATACAGGCCATTAACACCCAGAAACGTATGAAGAACTTGCAGTCATCATTGGCCCCTATCTCCTCCCTCTCATGTCCTGATTCTGCACTGAAGCATTACAATAAAACACTTCAAAGTGCCCTGGGCGAAACTGCACCTCCTATACATAGAACAAGTTGGCACAGATGGTGACAACCTGGCACACGTTGCAAACACGTTTCCTATAATGGTACTCCAGGTGCGCCGAACGTCTGTGGAGAAAATCCAGTCTACCCGAAGATTTCATCCATTATAAGTTTATGCTTAAAACACACAACACTGCCCTTCACCTCTCCAAACAAACCTGCTTCAACACCCTCATCACCTCACTATCCAATAACCCGAAATGTCTCTGACACTTTTCATTCCCTACTCGACTTCTCCTTCCTCTGGAGCGCCAGCTATTGCCAGGACCTTTGTCATCTTCTATGCCCAGACGGACCCCCCTTTAAGTTCCACAGTACTATCTTGGATCTCTGCATAACTCTGCTGTGGCGTCTTCCCTCCATTTTTTTACTTAAGTGTTGTTTGATAAAGACCCATAATCAGGTCAAAACGTTACCTTGACAATTTATTATTGCTGTGGTGACCTAAATAAATTCATCTATGTTATGCATTTGAAAAATCACTTTCTCGGTGCGGCTGTTTCTTTATATATGACTTGAACTGGACAGGCTCCAGGTTCAGCCAGCACCTATCCTACTTTATACTGAGTGCACGCCATTATTATTTATAAATGATCTGTGGTTAACATCCTCAATAATCAGAACCTCCCACTCCCGTCTCCAAGACTTTTCACATGCTGCGCCAATTCTTTGGAATGCACTACCCAGGTTAATACGATTAATCCCCAATCCCCACAGTTTTAAGCGTGCCCTAAAAACGCATTTCTCTAGACTGGCCTACCACCTCAATGCATTAACCTAACTATCCCTGTGTGGCCCATTCAAAATTTTTACCATAGCCAGGTTCCTCGCATCATGTTCTCACTTGCTTTATTCATTTAATAGCCCTCTGTGTCTGTACTGTTACATAT
>VIAB01019519.1:10873-27087 GCA_009801035.1 Oophaga pumilio | reverse complement strand
CATCTTTCATCCAGCCACTGACGTTTCTTGATTGTGAGTCATGGCGAAAGCAATAGAATTGTCAACTGATCTGCGGGAAACAGTAGTTGAACTGTATAAAACAGGCAAGGAATACAAAAAGATATCCAAGGAATTGATAATGCAGTCAGCAACATTCAAACTATGATTAACAAATGGAAAATTAGGGGCTCTGTAAAAACCACAGTCAGGTAGACCAGCAAACATTTCGCCTACAACTGCCAGGAAAATTGTTCAGCATGCAAAGGAAAACCCTCGACTCTCTGAAAACTAGCAGTGTGGCTGTTTCAAGATGCACAATAAGGTGGCACCAGAAGAAAAATGGGCTGCATGTTTGAGTCACCAGGAAAAGTCATTGCTGCGCAAATGCCACAAAGTACTCGCCAACAATATGCAAAACAGCACAGAGACAAGCCTCAAAACTTCTGGAACAAGGTCATTTGAAATTATGAGACCAAAATTGAACTTTTTGGCCACAAACATAAACATTACATTTGTAGAGAGGTCAACAAGGCCTATGATGAAAGGAACACCATTCCTACTGTAAAGCACGGAGGTGGATTGCTGATTTTTGGGGATGTGCGAGCTACAAAGGCACAGGAAACTTGGTCAAAGTTGAAGGTAAGATGAATGCAGCACGTTATCAGCAAATACTGGAGGCAAATTTGGAATCATCAGCCCGTAAGCTGCGCATGGGATGTACTTAGATGTTCCAACATGACAATGATCCAAAACACAAGGCTAAGTCGACCTGTCATTGGCTACAGCAGAATAAAGTGAAGGTTCTGGAGTGGCCATCTCAGTCTCCTGATCTCAATATCATTGAGCCACTCTGGGGAGATCTCAAACACGCAGTTCATGCTAGACAGCCCAGGAATTTACAGGAACTGAAGGCCTTTTGCCAAGAAGAGTGGGCAGCTTTACCATCTGGGAAAATAAAGAACCTCATCCACAACTACCGCAAAAGATTTCAAGCTTGTCAATGATGTTAGAGGGGGCAATACACGTTATTAAGAAATGGGGTATCTGAACTTTTGATCAGGGTCATTTGGATGTTTTAGGTTGTCATTATGATTTAAAAAGAGAAAATACAGTAGTTTGACAATAAATGGCTTCACCCAACCACTAACCATGAGTGGAAAAAAAGGTTTGGTGTTGTCATTCATATTGTTCAAAAAAGGCCAAGAAAGCAAAAATTCTGCCAGGGTATGTAAACTTTTTGAGCACAACTGTATATACTTAAAACTTAAGGAAGCTCTCCTATCAAAATTTTTATCCTATTAATATATTGCAGTCATCACATTATATTATTATACAGCACTGTGTACTTACAATTGCTCATTTTGCTCTTCTTTTCATGTTATATTGGTAACTCTAAAGCTTGGGTAAGAGTGAAAGTTTGCTTAGTATGTTTTCTTTACTTTTCAGTTTACTTTGGCCAATTTCTGAGAATAACTCGAGTGACAGACAACACTACTGCTGTTTCAGTAGGCTGTCATTTTTACAAAAGTGACTGCCATAAACATAATCAAAGACTTGCTAATATGGCAGTCAGTAAGAGGTTATTAACAGACGTTGACTATAACTTTTGATTTACTTTTAAATAATTATTCTTACTTTTATCAATTTACGATTTTTTGTGGCATTGTCAAATTTATTCAGAGGAATAACAGAAAAAATATTGAGCATAGGATTAAAAATCTATCAAAATAAAATACAGTCTGCTGTATATATTATATTAGTGCAGGAGAAGCTGGGAATGGAAAAGTAAGAAAGTTGTGGAAGTCAAATGAGGATAAAATATAATGATTGATAGTTCCAGAAAGAATGAAGAAAAAGAATAAGATAGAAAGCCAATATGTACAAAATCACTGTTACGTGAAATGCAAATGAAAAACTGCAAAGTTTTAACTACAATCTCTAAGTATTTTTCCACTTTTAAAGTTGAATGTCACTTTCCTGAGTTATGTTTTACACATAGAATCTATGACAGTGAAGTTTTCTGAGGAGAACATTTATCATTTGAAACCACGGCACACAATGACTTCTTCTCGCCATTATGGCATCATTAATAAATTTAAGCATAGACTATGACTTTTTTTTAACCTAATGTTCTGTATGAAGCAGGGCATCTACAATAACTTTAAAAAATATTGAATAAATAATAATCTTACCACAGTTTTACATTCTGTTAACACGTTAGGAAATTTGCGTACTGTTTTACATAAATGTAATAATGCGCACAATCTATGGAGACATATGCATATACTCTTGCCAGTAATAGTAACATATATCCTGACTTTTGAAAGTCAAATGAAACGTACACAAAAATAACTTGCAGTAATTTGTGCCAGCATGGCACGTTTATTCATTTGGAGACTGACCCAAAGTTAGAAAAAATTTTTTATGCCTCCTGTAAACTGCCATACATACTGTGTGTGTCAAAATGTGAACCACATTCTATCTTTCATCTGAATAAATCTGGCTGAAACAAACAACCTTAAACACCGCAGACCTATTTTGTGGCTAGCACTGTGCAAAAAAATGCTGCTTTTTTAACACACTTTTGTGATTTATTTTTTATGCCAAAAGCTGGCAAAAGCAGAATAATAACTGCGAGCCATGACTAATAATGTAAAAACTAAGCAAATATGTAAATAATTTTTATTATAATTAATCAAACTGTTTTGTGTATGCAGCTTCTATGCAGACTCATGTGTTTATCTGGTACCAACTACAGTCCAATCCAGCAGCAGGGCCGGTTTTAGGCAAAGTGGGGCCCTGGGCAAAAGTTTAAAATGGGATCCTAAATGCTCACATATTGCACCAGCACAAAGAATTAGCTACACAAGACCGATAACCAAGAATACTAAAGGGCTGAACTCATTTAGACCTTTAGTAACACAAAAAGGTGGGAAAAAACCTACGGAGTATATTTGCCCATTAAAAAGATTTTTATTATTCTATAAAAAGGAAAAATACTAAAAAAACAGATGCTGCTAGATACACATGCAGGGGAACATAAGCATACGCAGTAGTGTAATATAAGTATGTCATAGTCCCCTAGAGGTGCTGGAATTAAATGGTCAAAGAGTTTTCCAATGTATGTGAACAGCAGAGGGGAAAATTAAAGAGCCATATTAGAACTTACATGTAAATGTCACCAGCTGCCTGCAGCATTCCCACCGTGTTCCAGCACCTCTAGGGGAACCCAGGAAAAAGAAGAATACACAAACAAAACACAAAAACTATTTGCTTGTGGTTTATTTTTTCTTATTCCTGGGTTAGTAATGGAGGAGTCTGATAGACGCCTCTCTATTAGTAACCTTGTCCTTACCAACGCAGTTACTGGGATTGTTGACTTAACGACCAACATGTGTAGAAGAAATTGTGGACAGATATGAAACATTTCCTGGATGGCACACTGGATGTCCATTGTGAAAGCCTGGTCTGAGTACCACCCTGGCACGGCACATGTGCTATCACCACTGAGGATTTCTGTCTCTACTTCTATCAGGGTTTCCTCCACCTCCTACACGAATTCCTGCACCTCCTCCTGTTCATTCACCATCTCCGATGTGCTGTCTCAGAGCACGTCGTCTACATCAAACAGAAGCTGAAAAATGCCTCAGCGAAGTGGAAACAGTCTCTGCTGAAATAAATTTGTCTAGGAGACAAACCGTACACCGCTGCAGAGTTATTGAAAGTAATAACAGACCAGACAGATATGTGGCTATCGCCGCTGAACCTCCAACCATCATGATTATGTGTGATTATGGCCAAAACCTGGTGTTGGCTGTGAAGCTTTGCAAGCTCACACATACCATGCTTGGCCCACGTGCTCAACTTGGTAGTTCATCAGTTTCTGAAAACCTACCCAGATTTGCCACATCAGCACCCATTTACGCAAGTCAGCTACAGCTGCCGCTGCTTTGGCAGTGCTGCAGCAGCGCATGTAAATGGCAGCTCACCAACTGGTGTGTGACGTGACCACGCCCTGGAACTTGACACTGCACAAGTTGGCAAGGCTTTGTGAGCAACTGAGGCCAGTTGTGGAATACCAGCTCCAACACGCCTTTCAGTATTCTGGTCAGCCTCCACATATAACAACTGAAGTGTGGGCATGAATGTCTGACATTTGTGCTGTTCTCTAAGATTTTGATGACTCCACAAAGATGGTAAGCAGCAATGACGCCATCATTAGCTCAAAGATCATGCTTCTGTGCCTATTAAAACAGCTGCTGCTGACAATGAAACATGAAGCTTTGCATGCAGACCAGGTGGAGAAGGAGGAAGACATGAAACAGGGCGATACTACCCAGCCCAGCCTCATGTGCTCAGCGTGGATTGGGTAACCATGAGGAGGTGGAGGCTGAGGAAGAGAAGAAGGAACAGGAGCTGGCTGAAAGTAAAGAGGTTGATAGCAAAATAGGATGACAGCACTAGTACCCACAAAAGCTTTGTCCCATCTCTCCTACTTGGATGGGCAGAGAAGGGGAATGAGGAGGAAGAGATGGAGGTGGAGGAGGAGATGAAGAGTAGTCATCATGGTGGAGACAAGGAAGTGTTGATTGTAGGAACCTTTGAACACATGGCAGACTTTATGTACCGCAGCCTTTCACATGACCCTCATCTTACATTCATCCTACACAAAAAAGAGTACTGGTTGATCACACTGCTAGACTCACGCTACAAGGAGAACTTTGCATCTCTTCTTCCTGAGGCGGAGTGGTCTTCTAAAGTGATGTTATACCAGCAGGCTATTGTGGAAAATAAGTTGAAAAATTCCCATCAGACAACACTAGCGGCAGGGGACAAGCTTCTTTGCCCAACCAAGGAAGAGTTGCAAAGCAGACACACACCATAGGCAGAAGTATACTTTCAAGGGCCTGGGCCAATTTCATAACATCATCCCAGCATCCATGTCCTGATGATCATTTATTTTTAAAAGGGGGGAAAAGTTTTTAAAAATGGTCAAGCAATACCTGGCCAACAAAATCAGAATACTCCCGAAATCCTCTGCAACCTTCAACTATAATGAGCTCATAAGCTGTCCCCCTATCCCTTGGCGGTTTTGTGCTGCCCTGCCACTATCTTCTTGTCTGAACGGGTTTTTAGTGCCACCAGAGGGTCATAACAGAGAGGTGCTTTCGCCTCTCAACAGAAAGTGCTGACGCGCAATCTGATAACAATGAACAAAGCCTGGCATAGACCCAACTTTTCCACACCACTAGATGACACCAGCACATAAAGTGTTTTTAATGTTCAAAATTTGAATGAGGCCCACCAATTGTTACTTTCTAGGGTCTATGGATCACTGGATGACCCTACTTATAATTTTTTCCTAGCTTTGCGCTTTGAGAGTAGACGTACTACAAATACACTTTCTTAATTTTTTTATAAGGCACTACAGTTGGTGCCTTTAAGGGTGTATGTATGACCCGGCTTATAATTTTTGAGATGATTTACACTTAGTGCATAACCTTTATTAGTCTAGTATCATCAAATAACAATTTTAACAGAATGTGAATGAGGCCCTCATTTATGTCTTTATATAGGGTGTATCTGAGTCCCTAATTTTGATTTACTTAAATTATATTTTATTAAATCTTTTTTAAATTTAGCCTTCTATACAAGTAATTATACAGAAAAAAAAATCTTTCTTAACATTTTTTTTCGTATTAACTCCAACTTCTCGCCGATATTGAATGTTTTATTGTCAATCCTTAAAGTGAAGTAAAAGTCTGACACCATTGTTCTCAGCAGCGATCTGGCAGTCAGAGATGAATCGAGTGGTATTCCCCAAGATGTTCTCATTCCATTCAGCACTTTTTCTATCCATTCAACATTTTCATTGCCCCCCAAGACCTCCTTGTAGGGTCTGCCAGAAAAATACTCTGATTTCCCATTGACTTCCATTATACTCATTACTCAAAACGAGCACTTGAGCATTAGAAATTGCTTGATTCGAGTAACTAGTATCCAAGCATTTTAGTGCTTGCTTATCTCTACTACACACACAAGGCACAACTTATATATCTTACGAATATCTATCTATCTATGAAAAAAAGAACAAGAGCAGCACAATAAAGAGTCCAGGTGCAAAGTTCCCACAGGCAAATACCAAACCTTTCAATAAAAGAATCCAAGAAACAGGAACAGCACTCCGTTTTTCAGGGTGAAAAAGAGCTGTTTTATTTAGCCCATAGATGCAACGTTTCGGTTTAATATGCTTGAAAAAGTTTCTTGGATTCTTATCTATCTATCTATCTAAATATCTGTCTGTCTGTCTATCCATCTATTATCTTTGCACATCTTTAACACATAAAAATCTGTAATTTCTTGAATGCATTCTATTCCTTTACGTGTTTCACGGGCAGCACTTGGATGGCACGTGGATAATACACACGTACACATGGATGGCCAACAGAAAACCACATGAATAGTAAAATCAGACCGTCTCACGTGTACGCAGACATGTGAAGGGGACCTAGGTTTGTAAGCTCTTATTGATGTATAGGACTACAGTTAATTTTAAAATCTACATGGTTTGAAATAGGAGACAATTAGTCTTAGAATGACAAGTCTGTCATTCTAGGACATGAGTTCACAGCCTGGGTCCAGAGACCACATGCAGCCCGCAATATCATTAAAACCTCTAAATATTCTCTAAATCATGGCAACACATTTGATTTATAACTGCAGGAGAATATCCTAATTATACTAGCTTATTCTGTTGTTAGTATAATTAAGACGATGATTAATTTAGAAATGTTTTTGATCCTTTAATAATTAAAAAAAGTTGCAGCTGCAAATAAACCAAGTATTCAGATTCAGGCTAGGGCTACACGTAGATTATGGTTATGACCGTCATTACACAGTTGAAAATTGCAATGCTATATTGTACAGTAAAGAATGTATGTCACATTGAAAACCACAAATTGGTGTGACACTTATATTCCAATAATAGTGTAATGGAGAAAGTAGGAATTACTTTTTTAAAATTTCATTTAATTTTGTATACTTACTTTCCAATCTCGTGCTGCTCTACAGTTCTGCTGACCAGGTCCCTCACCGATCTCCTTGCTTACTTTTCTGGCAGAGATTTTTTAATAGTTTTCCAGACTATAGTGGGTCTTTTCATAAACAGAATAAAATGGTTTAGAGCCATTTTAAAGTTTTGGCAATAACAGTTCATTATATGTTTCATTTGACCCCCTCCCCATATTAATGGAAAAACATTTGGAGGCTAGAGATGAGCGGATCATTTGAAATTTGTATTTATCAACTGTGCAGAATTTTCCCCAAAAATAAGATTTTAGGCAAATAAATTTGCCACAAATCACGGTACTGCAAAACTTGTAATTACCTGCAAAAGAATTGAATAACATTCAGAGGCCCCTGAGGACTGCATTGAACCCCTTTTGAAAATTCAGTCCAATCTGTAAGCATTATGTTATAGAGCAGAGCAAGCTGAGCATATTGATTTATAGTTTTGTGAAAAAATATTTAATATAACCTGTGTTTTCATAGATTATAACATCCACTCTTTCTGGGTTTTTTCATCCAGTGGGTAGTCCTTTGAGTGATTGTATAAGTGTGCATACAGAGGTGGCTGTCAGTCACTGATAGGACCGCCCACTGGACCTAAAATCCTAGAAAGAGCAGAGGATTAAATGATTAAAAGAAAAGTTATACTGAACCTTTTTAAAGAAAACTATACATCAATCTGCTATGCTCCTCCTGCTCTATAACATGGTGTCTGCAAATTGGACTGTATTTTCATGGTGACAGGTTTTCTTTAATGCAAACACAGCCTTCATAATCTACAAGTGACTTCAACCCATCTGGCTCATGGAATAAGGATAGTAACTGATGGCAACCAATTTTCTATTTAACAACATTGCACCTTCAGAATTTTTAGGCTTTTCAAATTGTAAAATCGGTCCAAAAATTATCTATTTTGGGGGGCAGAAGCTTGGCTTGCTAGTGATTATACAAAGGCTGTGCAAACAGGTAGCATTAAGTGCTTTTTTTGCTTTACAAAATAAAGAAGCTGTCAAAAATGGTACCTTTATTTAAGATTAGCTGTGGTAAAAGAGAAAAAGGATTGGCTTCTCAACAAAACTATTCTTTTTCTGGGATACACAACAGTTTGCTCTTCTTAAAATGATTAAACAACTACAAGGGAATTTTATTAAACAATCCAAAGATTAACATTTTTTAGGGAACAGGTGATGAAACAATTGCTTATGAACAAGCCTTTCAAAAAAATGTGCCTTATGTTTGGAGCTGTTTCATTTTTGTGCACCCTCAAACTGGTTTGGCTGTGAAATGGCAGGGCATGAAGTCACACGATAGAAAAATAGGATGGTACGGGACACGCATGAAGATGTCTGGCAGTGTAGTGCTAGCAATGGCAGCCCAGGCTGCAGCAGTGCTAAAGTGTAGATGGCATGATAGAGAGAAGATGCCTGGCTGAGGGTGGGCAATCAGTAATGCTGGCAGCAGAACTGTGCAGAAGACAACACACAGGCTACATCCACACGGTCAGTAATCGGCAGTGCTTTGGACGCAGCACATGTCAGCTACATCAAAAGCGCTGCCGGCTTTTGAACGCAGGTGATTCCGCATATGTTCGTTGAACCGTGCCGAATCGCAGCGTCCTATACATTGTACGGGTAAAATTTATCTTGCAGAGACTCGCGTCTCCGCAAGATAAATAGACATGCTGCAGTCTGGAAAGATGCTCCGCATGTCCGCTTCCGCAGGAAAGCCGCCCGTGTCGGAGCACGCATAGTGGACAAGGGATATCATGAAATCCCATCCACTATGCTGTAACATGTGGCTCTGAGGGTTGGACGCTATGGATGAACGCCGCGTCCAACCCACAGTGTTTACTGACAATAGGAATATACCCACAGTCAAGCAAGCAGATACTTTAGACACTTTATTCACTGGCATCATTTTTCACATGTAAGATTTTCCACCTTGATTTCCACTTGTGGTGTGACAAAGCCATCAGCTGTACCTCTGTCACAGTACACTGGAGACTGGTCATGACAGCATGTTTATACCAAGCTTGGCCACTTCCTGTCACTGCTCTAATCTACTGAGCCAGAAATACAAGTGTTTGGGGTGCAGGGTATCTGTCGGAAAAAGGACATAGTGCAGGTATGACTGAACCTGGTTGTTTAGAAGGTGCATTTGTTTGCTGATGTGCATAAGGTTACTGTAGCAGGAAATAAAACATCCAATCCACTATGTCAATTATACTGGAATTGTTGCACAGCATTGGTTATTTGTTGTAGCTGTAGTGCTGGCACATGAGGGGAAGTGCTGCCCCAACCATCATTCTCAAGTTATGTACCCCTGATATAGAAGCTCAACAGGAATAAGCAAGTTTTCCCCTCATGAGCATAGCCCTCAAGTCAACACTTCCTAAGTCTGATCATGTTATCTTGGTTACTGCACATGCATAGGAACTCAGTGATAGAGATAACAGTAAGTACAGTGGGTTCGGAAAGTATTCAGACCCCTTTAAATTTTTCAATCTATGTTTTATTGCAGTCATTTCGTAAATGCAAAAATGTTCATTTTTTTTTCTCATTAATGTAACCTCTGCACCCTATCTTGACTGACTGAAAAAAACAAAAATGTAGAAATTTTAGCAAATTTATTAAAAAAGAAAAACTGAAATATCACCTGTCATAGACTCATAAGTATTCAGGCCCTTTTCTCAGACACTCATATTTACGTCACATGCTGTCCATTTCCTTGTGATCCTCCTTGAGATGGTTCTACTCCTTCATTAGAGGCCAGCTGTGTTTAACTAAACTGATAGGACTTGATTTGTAAAGACATACACCTGTCTATATAAGACCTCACAGATCACAGTGCATGTCAGACCAAATGAGAATCATGAGGTCAAAGGAACTGGCCAAGAAGCTCGGAGACAGAATTGTGGCAAGGCACACATCTGGCCAAGGTTACAAAAGAATTTCTGCAGTACTCAAGACTCCGAAGAGCACAATGGCCTCCATAATCCTTAAATGGAAGAAGTTTGGGACCACCAGAAGTCTTTCTAGACCTGGCCATCCAGCCAATCTGAGCAATCATGGGAGAACAGCCTTGGTGAGAGAGGTAAAGAAGAACCCCAAGATCACTGTGACTGAGCTCCACAGATGCAGTAGGGAGATGGAAGAAAGTTCCACAAAGTCAGCTATCACTGCATCCCTCCACCAGTCAGGCCTTTTATGGCAGAGTGGCCCGACGGAAGCTTCTCCTCAGTGCAAGACATGAAAGCCCACATTTTGCTAAAAAAAACACATGAAGGACTCCCAGACTATGATAAATTAAATTCTCTGGTCTTATGAGACAAAGATAGAACTTTTTGGTGATAATTCTAAGCGGTATGTGTGGAGAAAACCAGGCACTGCTCATCACCTGCCCAATACAATCCCAACAGTGATACATGGTGGTGACAGCATCATGCTATGGGGGTGTTTTTCAGCTGCAGAGACAGCATGACTGGTTGCAATTGAAGTAAACATAAATGCAGCCAAGTACAAAAATATATTGGATGAAAACATCTTCCAGAGTGCTCTGGACCTCAGACTTGGATGAAGGTTCACCTTTCAACAAGACAGTGACCCCAAGCACACAGCTAAAATAGCAAAGGAGTGGCTTCAGAACAACTCTGTGACCATTCTTGACTGACCCAGCCAAAGCCCTGACCTAAACCCAATTAAGCATCTCTGGAGAGACCTGAAAATGGCTGTTCACCAACGTTCACCATCCAAACTGATGAATCTGGAGAGGATCTGCAAGGAAGAATGGCAGACGATCCCAAATCCAGGGGTGAAAAACTTGTTGCATCATTCCCAAGAAGACTCATGGCTGTATTAGCTCAAAAGGGTGCTTCTACTCAATACTGAGCAAAGGGTCTGAATACTTATGACCATGTGATATTTCAGTTTTTCTTTTTTAATAAATTTGCAGAAATTTCTACATTTCTGTTTTTTTTTCAGTAAAGATGGGGTGCAGAGTGTACATTAATGAGAAAAAAATGAACTTTTTTGCATTTATCAAATGGCTGCAAAGAAACAAAGAGTGTTGTTTATACCATAAATTTAATAACTGAGCAGTCCATATATGCATATACTGTATATGGCACTGTTTAAACTTTTTAAGCTTGGGTGAAACAAAGTGCTGTAAAGTATGCTTTCTAAAATTGTATGTATGGAAAAATTGCATACCTTTTTGTATACTTTTTTTCCTTTTGCAATCTATCTGTTATGAGTGAGTTCATCCTCATTATAGACAACATGGTTATTGAATAGATGACACTGCTATTTCTTCATTAGCTAGACTATTGAGTTATATTTAAATTTAGGAATTATTAAAAATTCATTTTTTTCTATATTTTAGGAACATGGTTTGCGGTCAGTTTTAAAGACTGGAGAAACAAGAAGAGTTTTGGGAGCAGGAGTGATAGACACATGACAGATAATACAGCAATGCTCCTCTCGGAAATGTTGTTGCTGCACAATTTATTATATAACTAACACCAAATAAAATGTGTTCATTTTCTTCTGAATTCATTTTGCTTCATTAGTTCTATCCAGTAGGAAGTTTTGATGGATGAAAAATACATCTTTCTTTACAGAAATCCCCTCTAGTTTACAATAATAATTGCTATCTTTCATTCATTGGTAGCCCTGGGAATAGTATTATCTGACATCGCTATTTATCACTTTGAGCAAAAGTACAGAGCAGTCCCTTTTCTTACTCCTCTTGGACTTGTAATTAGGGAGAAAGCCTCCATAGTCTTCAAAGCAAATGGACCTGAACAAAGCTGCAGGCAACAGAGTATAGACATAAGTGAGCACATCTACCTGAAATAAATCTCCAATAAAAGAGCTGATGAATAAAATCTCCGACTTCCTGCTTGATGTAATCATTCCATTAAGATCTGACCTGTATTTTAGATTATGGTATTAGAATTTTATAATAAGATATTTACAGTAAAAGATGCCATTTACGCCATAGAGGTTGTAAATCCATGTCCGGTAGATAAGCACAAAGTAGAAATCTTGCCTTCTAATATCATAGGCAAAATACGTTTTTTTTTAGAAAACAGTTACTGACCCAATATTGTGCGTGTAAGATGAAAGTTAAAAGTACATCTGCCTAATTCTACATTGTACCATGGTGTGAAAAAGTGTTTGCTCCCTTCTTGATTTCCTAGTCTTTTGCATGTTTTTCACACTTAAATGTTTCAGATAACCAAACAAATTTAAATATTAGACAAAGATAATACAAGTAAACACAAAATTCAGTTTTTAAATGAAGATCTATTTTATTAAGGGAATATAAGTCCAAACCTACAAGGCCCTGTGTGAAAAAGTGATTGCCCCTCACCCTTCTTTAAAACATAAGTTTACTGTTGTTTATTACATCTTTGAGAAGCTGAGTTCAAATTCCCCAGCCATACCCAGGCCTGATTACTGCCACACGTATTCTTAAACAGAACATCACTTAAATAGGACCTGCCTGACAAAAGGAAGTAGAGCAAAAGTTCTTAAAAAGCTAGACATCATGCCATGTTAGCTTTGCTGTGATCACAAAGCACTGAGTATTGTCCGCATCAAACAGACTTGAATGAAACCAAAAGTGGAATGGGCCTACTTATGGAAATCTTAGAAGCAATTATTTTGGGCATCCGTGTGTTTGTTTCTGCTCTTTGCTGGGTGGTTGATGTACCATATAGTTAAGTATCAGCGTAAAGGTAACCCTCCTGCACACCTGAACAAGTAGGTGAGAGACCTGTTTAAGCCTTCCCATTAGACACAGCTTTTTTAATTAGTTAGAGAGCTGTTTAAGCCTTTCTACTAAACCCAGCAGGTCTAGCAGGTAAGAGAGCTGTGTGAGCCTTCCCACTACACCTTTGGAGCTTATTGCCTCATAGAAGTGTAGCCTGTTGACAATATTACAGGCACACTGAGAGAGCATTTGTAGAAGGTGGACTATTGGAAGAGCAAATTGAGGCCATGGGCCACTAGTTCAGTGTGCTTCCAGGCCCTTAATGGTATCCTAAACAACTAAAGAAGTAGTAAAAGACAGGGAAGAAAAAGAAGCAGTGACTAATACTGAGAATGGCAAATATGCTGGAGTGTGGTTTTTTGGATGTTGAAAAGTGCCACAGATTCAAGGAAGAGAAGAAGTGGCGGATAAACAGCAAAGAAAAGGAACAGCAAGTGAATATGTGGTGTCCTGTGGCTGAAGAAGTGCAGCAGTACAGGTGTAAACAAGCTATAACTGGTTGTATGCTGCATCATGAATGATTTGAGGCACCAAAATCTAAAATTGCTACTTTCACGCCTTTCTATTATCAGAAACACAGAACAGACAGACAGACATACATGTAAACATTGTGGTCAGCAAAGCCAGAATGGAGAGATCTTTGTGTGATGTGTGCTGCTCACTGTCTTAAGCGAATCCCCTTAAATCATATTTTGACAAGCTCACATGTAGTGACAGTGGATGTTCTGCCTTCTTCCACGTATAGTGCTGTGTGGATTCCAGCATACGGCTAAACCTTTCATCCATTTCCCACTAAAAAGACTGTATGGATTCTTAAGTCTATATCTATTGAGATGATGATGTGAACTTGGTAACCGTGAACAACAATGGTGAATGATTATGTGGTAAAAACTACAAAGGAAAGAGACAGAGTATCAGTGCTGGCAGATAACAGAGACAACAGCATGATACAGAGTGCAATTACATAAGTAACAAACATTACAGAGGCTGCACAGTAATATTACAACACAGCTATGGCAAAGTACAGTGCCTTGCGAAAGTGTTCGGCCCCCTGGAACTTTTCAACCTTTTCGCACATACCATGCTTCAAACATAAAGATACCAAATGTAAATTTTTGGTGAAGAATCAACAAGTGGGAAAAAATTGTGAAGTTGAATGAAATTTATTGTTTTTTTTAAATTTTTGTGGAAATACAAAAACTGAAAAGTGGAGCGTGCAATATTATATAATAAATTTTCTGGTGACAGTAAATCCTGCAGAGGGTTTATTAATCAATGCTCCATTCAGCTAGAAATGATGGAGGCATGGTTCACCTCCGAAAAGGCTAAAGTGGGTTTCGTTATCCTATTACTTGCCGGTAAGGCCTTGGAGTGGGCTACATCTCTGTGGGAAAGGAGTGACACGGTAGTGGCCAATGTGGGTCTCTTTCCGAGAACCCTAAAAAGTGAGTTCCTCGGTCCTCAGGTTACACATGATACGGCTCTTAAGCTGCTTACATTAGTGCAGGTAACGAGAATGGGTGTGCACTCAAGGTCAGGGATATGTAGAGGGGTGCTGGTGAATGTGGACCCTATAGGGCCAGACAATATAGAAGTATAGAATTCACCGCACACTCAAAGAGTTAGATTTTGCAAAAAAATTGATTTATTGTGCTCAAAATGTAGAATAAAGTGCCAAAATGCAGGATAAAGTGCCGTATAGTTATAGCAAATATACCCCTACATTCACATATACCCGACGTTTCGACTCATCCCGAGTCTTAGTCATGGGTTACTAGAGAAAATTGAGAGAGAAAAAACAACGTACATTCTGATCGCGTGCGCCTGCGACCGGCTATCAGTTTCACTGAAGGCAGCTAATCTGTTCTTACTGAGGCCTGTACTCTTCCCTGCGGCTGTATGGCGGCTGCTCTAATACCCGTATGCGTTGCAGTCTGGGTGGTAGCGGTCTCATACAGTCTGTGCAATCAACGCGTGTGACCAGCGGTCCAGTTTTACTGGGCCCTGGACTCTTATTCCCAGCGGCTGTATGGTGGCTGCTGTAATACCCATATGCGGTGCAGTCTGGGTGGTAGCGGTCCCGTACAGCCTGAGCAATCACCGCGTGCACCCAGTGGATTCCGTTTTTACTGTTCTGCCTTCCTCCACGTATAGTGCTATGTGGCTTCTAGCATATGGCTAAACCTTTCATCCACTTCCCAGTAAAAAGACTGTATGGACTATTAAGTCTATATTTATTGAGATGATGATGTGAACTTGGTAACAGTGAACAACAATGGTGGATGATTATCTGGTAATAACTACAAAGGAAATAGACAGAGTATCAGTACTGGCAGATAACAGACAACAGCATGATACAGAGTGCAATTTTATAAGTAATTAACATTACAGAGGCTGCACAGTAATACTACAACACAGCTATGGCAAAGTACATGCTGCAACACTATCCTGCTCTATACAGAAATGCAACCTATCTGTAAGCAGTGTGAAAGTATTAACTAAGAGATACAGAGACGACACAGAGGCTGTCTAACACAGACACATAAATGGATCAGAGTCTCACTGGCATCCACTGGTCAGGAGCAATCCTGTGTAGGGAGAGCTAGGAACAGGTGTGATTGAGAGGGTAGTACTAACAAAAGACCTGAGACTGGGACGGAGATTTGTCTTCCAACAAGACAATGATCCCAAACAGGGGTGAACCTAGCCTCTCTGCTGCCTGAGGCGAACTGCAAAACGGCGCCCCCCCATTGTAAAATCAGTACAAATAAATCTGGTTTACTCTTACTAGCCTAACGTGACGCACATGTGAAATACATACACTTTTAAATAGGAATATGTTTGAAACATCGATTTTTATATTTGTTAAAGTTCTGTATAAGTAGTACACCTTGTAAACACATGGCTCCACTCCGTAAACCTTGTACACATGCGGCTTTGTACCATACACCTCATACACATGCGGTTCCGCTCCATACACACGCGGCTCCACTCCGTACACTTCGTACACACAGGGCTCCGTTTCGTACACCTCGTACACACGGCTCTACTCCATACATCTCGTACACACACGGCTTCGCTCCGTACACCTCGTACACACAGCTCTTCTCCATACATCTCGTACACACACGGCTCCGCTCCGTAAACCTCGTACACACACGGCTCCGCTCCGTACACCTTGTACACACACGGCTCTTCTCCGTACACCTTGTACACACACGGCTTTGCTCCGTACACCTCGTACACACGGCTCCGCTCCGTACACCTCGTACACACACAGCTTCGCTTCGTATACCTCGTACACATGGCTCCACTTCGTACACAAGTCTTCGCTCCATACACCTCGTACACACACGGCTCCACTCCGTACA